>BQNB010161915.1:0-14623 GCA_026074375.1 Tanacetum coccineum | reverse complement strand
ATATGAAGGCAGGATTGCCATAGATAGGTTGCGTGAGCTCGTCTACTTTAGTTATGTAAGTTACATGACATACTGAGATATTGACAGTGCAAGTAATGTAATAAAGTGGAAAATTTCCCCGTATAATTGTGATCATAGTAAAATAGGTTGATGAAAATTCTTGGGTTGTTATACTAGTGTGGAAGAAACAATATAGTTTTTTAGCTAATATCATAAATCCATGGAAACTATTGGTATCCCACCTGATAAACATGAAACTTATGAAAATGAGGAAGGAAAGCCATTATCGGCCAAAAAAAGAAGTGAAGTTTCTGCGGAACACTTTCAAAAAGCATATTTGTATGTAATACATAATACAGATGAAATTGTACCGTATATCGAGTAAGTATTACTAACACATGTCTATTTCTTTACTTAAAATGTTCTATCAAATATAATAATCAAAGACATTATTTCAGGCGACACAAGCAAGTTTTAAAAATAGAAAACCCGGGTAAACAAATAGCATTTTTAGAGAATGAGCACAGTAAATCTTTTGCTAAGTGGTTACGTGAAGAGGTAATTAATCGTATGTTATTTATAATTGTTTGTTTGTTGTTCCTTAAATTTGAAGCTAATATATACGTGTAATGAAATTCAGGTGGAGAGAGAGTTAGCGATCGACAAAGAAAGTGTATCAGAAACTGTAAGGTGGATATCATATAGACCACGCGCCACAGTAGTGAAATACAATGCATATAACATCAATGGGTATACCTTTCGTATGAAATGTCATGATGGAAAAGTTTACCAGAACAGCGGGGTTAGTGTTGAGACAATTGATCTGCACATATCTAAAGAAGTTGCAACCACAAGACAAGCATACTATTATGGTGTTTTACAAGAGATATGGGTACTAGATTACCGTTTCAGGCAAATTCCTCTTTTCAAATGTGATTGGGTTAATCATAAATCTGGTGGTGTGAAACGCGATAAACTTGGGTATACATTGGTCGACCTGAATAATTTAGGCCACAAGGTTGATCCGTTCGTATTAGCCTCACAAGCACTACAAGTGTTTTATGTGAAAGACCCGGTAGATAAAAAATTGTCTATTGTCTTTAAGACACCTCCCAAGAATTACAAAGATACGTATGATGAAGTCGATGAGGAATTTAGTACCATCATTCACCATCACAATGATAACGTATTGCCTCTTATAGATCTACTTGACTTGGCTAATGAATCACGAGATGACTACTATTGAAAGGACTGTGGAGGTGTTGTGATACGAAAATCCAAGTGAACCATGTCATGCTCAAGTTGTCATGCAAATACTCTTGTGAATGATTTCATTTTATCTATTAATTTTTTTACATCCTGTTTGGTTTATATGTGTGTACTGCTAAACTCATTTAGTACTGTCAGGCAATAGTTAATATTGTCAGGCATGTCAGCTATAATGGTTGTTTAGTGTTAATAATGTTCAGTTTGTGTCTGTGAATAAGTATGAAGGATGTATGGAAGTTTTGATGGATAATCCTAATTAATGAAAGTTATGATATTTATTAAAGTTCAGGTGTTGTTTAGTCTTAATAATGTTTAATTTTTGTCTTTGAATTAAGGTTTTAATAAGTATTGTATGAAAGTTTTGCTGTATAATCTGAATGACAGTTATGATATTTAGAACTGGTTAAACTAGTTCATACTGCTAGGTTAAACCTAATACTGCTAAGGTAAGTTAAAACTGCTAAGCTAAGAACTGAACTGATACATTAATTAATGATAACACACATTAATTCATTTCACCTACCACCGCCTAACTATCCCTTTACCCCCTTAAACTCTTCCACCCATTCATAACACACATTAATTCATTTCACCCACCAAAATCGTTCAGCTATAGTAATCCCTAACACTTTTTCATAAACCCCAATTTCAAACATGACAAATCAGAACGGTAACTTTATTATCTTTTTTTTTCCTTATTTCCTTTTTTGCTTATTTTTTAGCTTCTCTGCTAATGTGTGTCCATTATATGTTTTTTTTCAAGCTTAACTGCTCATATGTGTTGCTGTGTGTTGCTTATCTGCTCATGTTTCTTAGAATGATAACCTTTTTCGAATCCCTTTATATTCTTAAACACATATATAGCAGTTTAGGGGTGTTTGGATTAAAAAATTGGACCCATATGCATTAGCCACATTATGAAGGAGTGTTTGGGAATTCATTGTGAAAACCAAATAACTGATTTTGATCTTGCTAAGGATATTAGGATAGGTAGCAACCCATTCCTCAGGCCATACCCACACACCATTTTGCTGTCAACATTAGTCAGAGCTTTAATTGAAAAGACTTCCTTAAGTATGCATAGCTCAGACTTTGTTGTTAACTTGCAGAAAACATTGTTGTGAATTTAGATAGTAGCTCAGACAACAACAACTCAGACTCATATAGCACTTCTCAAATTAGCACTTCCGAGGAGATAGATTATGACTCTCCAGAACCACCTAAGAGTTTGCTCAAATGGTACCACTATTTGTCAGATGAGTACAAGGACAATGGCAGGTTTTGGGGTTCAAAATCAGGATGTAATGAAATGAAGTGATGTAAAAACCTTCTTGGTAAAGACATTTAAAAAGGCTAATCATGTATGTAGGCTAAAGCACAAGCATCTGAATCAATCTTTATAAGGCTAAAGAAGAAGGCACGTAGGGTCTAAGGCTAAGCTACAACCATCACAACTAAAACACTCATTGTCAAAAGCCCTGTACGAAATAACTAATTGGTGTACATGGGGCCTAGCAAATGCTAAAACCTGGGATGCTATTAAAGGCAAGACCTTGAGAGAAGATACAAAAACTTTTGCTGACTTTTACTGAAGAGAAGATAGGAGAGAAGCTTAGAAGTGGGATAGTGATGTTAATCTACTTTATGATGTAACGTTTTTGGTCCTGTATGTAATGTATATTTTTAAGCTTACTATAAAAACAATATGCCTGTAACTGAATTTATTATGGATTAAATGGTTTTGATTATTTGGTTAATGAAATAAATGATGTTATCTTCTATATTGTGTTATCTGCTTATTTTGGTGACAAAATGTGTGTTTTGGTAGGATATCTTCGTGCTTAATTATACTTAATTTCTTTGCAGAAATAATTGACATAAGCTAACAGCTCAGAATGACAGAGATGGGCAGCAAAAAAGCAAGTGCCTAGTATTTTAATTGGCCATCAACACAACATAACTAAATGAGTTGCAAGAGCTTATGGATATAACACAATTAAGGAATATCTATCATGGAACTACTTTTCAAGCACAGGCAATGAAAGCACAGACATTGAAACCACAAACAAGAGAAACACAGACAAGGATTGCATTGTTGACTCTAACTCTGCAATGTCTAAAGGTAAATATGTACCAGTTTTGCAAAGAAAAACCAAACTCAAATGTGGTATAGCCATGTACAAGACAAGGATCTGTGCCGGACTTTATACCAAATGTTACTACATGGGATGAATTGAAAAGAAAATGGAGCCAGCAATCAAAAAACTTATGCAGCATAAGGCAAAGGGAAAAGAAAGGTGTCATGTGAAAGCTATCAAATGTTACTAACATGTTTTAGATGTTTAGCTTTTGATTGTGTTTTTAATTTAGCATCCAAACTTGTTAAATGGTGACTTATGAATGGTGAAAATCATATACATTTTTTTAAAACCTTATGAAATTTGAATGTTATTGTCTTTTGGTTTGTGATTTTATTGTCTGGTTTGTGTGTTATAGCAGCTTTGCACATTGCATAAGCAAGGGAGAAGAAGCCACATTTTAATAAGACAGTTTCTATATAGCACTCTTTAATCTACAAGCAAAAAATAATGAAGCATAAAATTTCTATATAAACAGAATCATAACATTAACGAATAAGTTACTCTGGCAGATGGTAAACCGCTTGACTTCCGTAAAGGGAGGTCGCCAGTTATTTTGTTTATCGATACTTGCTGAGTGTAACATCCTTTATTATAAGCATTTTAAAGCTACTAACGAAAAACAATGAAGCTTTAAAACTTCTATAATAAACGGAATGCATTACATTAAGAAATAGGTCTCTCAGCAAGATGTAACCCCTTGACTTCTGTAAGGAGAGACGCGGGTTCGATTCTTGCTAGGGGGGATTTGGGGGGGTTAACAAAAAAACCCCCCCCTTTTTTATTTTCTTGTTATGAATATATTGGTTTTTTTGGGTATTTAGTCACATACAACTAAGCATAAAGTGACCAAAAGTGTTAATAAGTGTGACCATATAGTGTTTAAAGTGACGAAATCTCTATTTTGTGTGACTATTAATCATCAAATGGCCACATGAATTTGATGTTTGTGTGATCTTTTGTAATATTATAGACCACACAAAGCAGTTTGTTTTGGGTATTATAGTCACATACAACTAACTAAAGTGACCCAAAAGTGTTTAAAGTAAGTGTGACATAATGTGGTTTTAAATTGAAGAAATGTATCTTTGTGTGACTATTGATCATCTAATGGCCACAATGAATTTAAAGTTTGTGAACTTTTTATAATATTTAGCCACAACAAAGCATGGTTTGTATTGGGTATTTAGTCACATACAACTAAGACTAAATGACCAAAAGTGATAATAAGTTGACCATGTGGTGTAAAATTGAAGAAATATGTATTATTTGTGTGACTATTGATCATCCATGGCCACATGAATTTGATGTTTGTGGTGAACCTTTTGTAATATTTAGTCACACAAAGCATGTTTTTTTTGGGTATTTAGTCACATACAACTAAGCATAAAGTGACAAAAAGTGTTAATAAGTGTGACCATATGGTGTTTAAATTGAAGAAATGTGTATTTTGTGTGACTATGATACTCCAAATAGCCACAATAATAATAAATTTGTGACAAAACGTTTAGTGTGACCATATATGCCATTTGGTCACAGTGATAGAAGTAAATGTGACTAAACACATTAGCTTTTGGCAAGCTAACACAAACTAAACTTTAGACACACATATTAAGTTACGTGACCATTATGAAAACGGAATTTAGCTACACTAAAATAATGTGTGACAAAACATTAAGTTTGACCATAAGTGAACATTATCACATTGTTCAAGTGTGTGACAAATAATTTTGTCACATTTATAGTGTAATCTTCCGTGAACCAACTGCTAGTCAAGCTTACTTTGTATTGGTCACACGTAAGAATACGCGTCGAAATTCATATGTGACCAAACAATATTACCAGTTACTTTTAGCCACATGATGTTCGAATGTGTGGCAATACAGTTCTAATGGTCACACGATAAAAATGTTCATGTGTGACTAATTAGTAAATGGTGTCTTTTTTGGTACCTTTGGTCACATAAATATGTGACTGTGTGGCCGTTCCATTTTGCCTATGTGTGACCAAATCCACTTTTTGTACTAGTGTTACTAATGGGTGTTATCATTGTGTTTTAACCGTTAAAATATGTCAAGCAGCACCTGTGGGTTAGATATGTTAAACCCCCAAAAAGCTTTTCCCATTGATACCTCATCTATGTAATGGTTTATGTCTAATATATGCAATGACGAGATAACTCATCTAACCCATTGCCCTTCTATCCATATCTTTTGATCCATTTGGAAAGTAACCCAAATCAACTGTTCACATGTTTATCTTATGTTTAATTGTCATACATAAATATTTATAGAAACATAATTTATGATGTTTGTTCTTGCAGCTTCAAAATTAACTAGGCTACTACTTTTAAGTAAAAATCGTCCTCAAAAATCAGTAGCATACATAGAAAGATTTAGCGGACTGAGCTAACGTTTGGATATAAAAGGAAAACCCGTAGTGGCCGACACAAACACACATCGATCGAACTCAAATGAGCTATAATATCATCTCTTTAATATAAATCGTTGATGCGTCCAACACACTAATAGGTGCCCATTTAGTCCCATCAAGATATAACAGAAATTTTGGGAATGCATTTTCACTTTCAGATGTAAGAAGTGTGATGAGGTGTAATTTTATACACTTTTTTGAGATCATTTTACCCTTATAATCATGCAAAAATGTCTTAAATATGTATTTAATTGTTTCTTTATGCATTTTTAGCATTTGGAAGACATTTGGTGGAAATACACGTGATTTGTACTCAATTTGGGAAGAATACGGACATGGTACCTAACGGGTGTGAAGATTGATGAAAGATTAAAGAGCAGACTCTGGAGACGTCATCTGGATAATCCTGACCGCGTCTGGACTCAATTGGGACGCCGTCTGAATCATGGAGACAACGTCTGGATCAGCATCAAGTTTGAAGACCCAAAGAAACCCTAGCTTAACGACGGCGTCTAGAAAATAGCGACGTCGTCGCGTCTTGAATTCTATATATACAAACTCATTTTTACGTTTTTCATATACACTTTTGATAGAAGAAATTAAGGTTTAGTTCGTGGGAGAACGAGTTGTACCAGATTTTGGGAGTATTTTAGGGTTTCCCAACCCTTCTATACTATCCCCAATTGCTTTATTCATCATAGTGAAGTTCTTTTATCTCTTATCTTTCAATATGTCTTATTGTTTGATATATAATTGTGTTTCTTCTATCTTGAACATGCTAGGCTAGATCTTTTAAGTGTTTGCTTATGATTGTATATGAATTGGTATGTAGATCTTAACTTTGTTGCCTCTTGTTGATGTATGTGCATGTTTAGTCCTTTATCATAAGATCTTGGGAGACATGATTGTGTAGAAAGGATTCCACGGGTAATAGTCTTTATACTACCTTACCCGTGTGTAGATGATCCCCTTTAAGTATTAATACAAACGCGTTTATCTAGACTATGGGCCTTGTAATAGTCGTCATACTACCTTACTTGTGCGTTGCTCTAGTTAGTTATTTCGTAGACGGCGTTTTCGTATATTTCGTCATGCATTAGAATAGTATCTACATATACATCACAAGTGTGACTAGGCAATAGAGTTAGGAGAAGCTACCAAGGATCATACATGATTAAGTAAACACTATGCTCTCATCATACGAATTCCCCTAATCGTAGTTAGTTTAATTTAGTTTTAGTTATTAGTTTAAAACAAACCCTCTTCAAAACCCGAGATTTAAATTGCTTTCATAAAATATAAAAAACAAAAATTACCCTCTCTCAACCTCTAGTTCTTAGCTATATTCAATTAGGACCTTTACTAACACCTATTCCCCTAGAGAACGATAACAACCCCCGTGTCTTGCCTATACTACACTACAATGATTAGATGCACTGCCTAGGGAGTTGTAAAACTTCTTGTTGAAGTCCTACGACGACCGCACATCAAGTTTTTGTCGCCGCTGCCGGGGAATAGCACCTAGTTTAGGTTCCAATTTTATTTAGCTTAGATCTACTTACTAGAATCCTTTCAAGTAAGACTTTACTTTCTGTCCAATTAGCTTTCTTGTAGTCTATCTTTTCTTCGTGTCTTTTGTTCATAAATCTTTTCGTTAACCTCAATGGGAGACGAAAATCCGCGCCGCACCTTAAGAGATTATTCTCGACCTAGCCACGAGGGCTACCGAAATACCATTGAAGTCCCCAATGGGAATGATTTGGAACCTCTTCGATCCGACACCATCCGGTTGGTGCAAAATGGATGTTCATTTCACGGACTTCGGTCCGAGGATCCAAATCAACATCTTAAGGATTTCTTTAAAATTGTGGACTCCATCGACCTTAATGTTGAAACTAGGAAAAGGACGCGCCTGCGTTTATTTCAATTTCCCTTCGAGACCAAGCTAGGAATTGGCTTGAGTATCTCCACGCTGGATCCATCTTCACTTGGGAGGATCTTACTACTCGTTTCCTTGCTCAATTATTTCCACCTGGAAGGACTTCTAAACTTCGAAATGATATCTTGATGTTCCAACAACACCAAAGTGAATCTTTATCCGAAGCATGGACTCGTTTCAAGGACTTACTTCAAAAATTCCCTCACCATGGCATCAAACTTTGGCTCCAAATCTAAATCTTCTATGATCATGTCAATCCGATCACAAGGCGAACCATTGACCAAGCAGCTGGTGGCAAGCTACGTGACAAAAATAACGAAGAATCATGGGCACTACTAGAGGACCTCGCCTTCTATGACAACGAAAGTTGGAATGACCCAAGAGACTTCGCTAAACCGGTCAAGGTTATCTCTATTCCTCATGATGTCCCGAGTACATCCAATCGGCGTATGCTTGAGCTTGAAGACCAAATTAAGAACTTAATGAGAAAACCAAAAGCAAGCTCAACGCAACCCCCACCATGCCAAGCTAATGTGGTAAACTCGACTCCGTTCTAGCCATCGTAAAAAAACCCTTTCTCATTCCAACGAACACACCCGGAACCACGACCTAGAGAGCTTGAGCCAAGCTTCGAAACCCGCATGTACGAATACATGGATTCACACACCGAACGGGTTGAAAGATTCAGAGAAGCCATGATCAGGCGAAAAGAAAAACTTGAAGAACGAATGGACGAGATGCTTGAACTCGTAAAAAAACTCGTGTCTAGCTCAACGCCTAAAAAAGTACTAGTTTGAGATGAAAGTAGGCAACCTCCAACTAAAAAACGTTAATGCCATTTCTCTATGTATAATTGAAAATGAACAAATCACAGATAAAAACATGGTTGAGCCTAATAATGATGTTAACAAACCCGTTGAGACTAGCGATGAGCCCCTTAGAAAAGCAACTAAAGAATCCGTAGGAGAAGAAAGAAAAATGGCTGAGCTACCCGAACCACAACCCGTTAGCTTCTACCTTAACCATAAAATAAATAAAAAGCTAATTTGAGGACTTATTGGAAACCCCAGGTTTAATGATTCATTATTAGCAATGGAAACTGGAAAAATGAAGTGTGAGGATTACCATTCCCTTCCTAAGAAATCCATACGAAAGGACATTATGTTCAAAAGAGTAACTAGGAAAATGGGCATGGAAGGAAATTTTGTGATACCATGTAACGTAGGAGGAACAAAGGATATGAGTGCCCTAGTTCATCAAGGGTCCGACGTTAACGTTATGCCTTTATCTGTATACAATAGGTTGACCAATGAGAAGCTTGTGGAAACTGATGTTAGACTTGCCTTAGCTATTAACTCACACATATACCCTTTAGGAGTAGCTAAAGATATGTTGGTTGAGGTAACCAGTTTAGTTTATTTGATGGATTTCATGATATCAGATATTAAGGAAGATGTAAAGAAGCCCTTGATCCTAGGAACACCATTTTTGACCACGGCTAGAGTTGAGATTAAGTTCGATAAGGGTACAATTAGCCTAAGATCCGGAAAAAGTACGGTCCAATTCCACATAAGCCCCGACCCTTCTCCCGCATCGGAAGAAAGAGATGAAAACAAGGTAAACACATTAAGTGTTGTCAATGAGCGTGTCCTTGAATGGGAGGAGAAAATAAAGTTTCACTATATGAAAGAACTTGAATTTGAAGCATGGAAAAGTAAGTACTCTAAAAGTAAGGCACTCGCACCCAAAGATAAAAGTAGTAGTGGAACTAGTGAAAACCATGGAGGAGTCATGTAAGCAATAAGACTTCGAGTCTAGCTAAAAGACTCTCTAATAAACAAAAGCGCTCATTGGGAGGCAACCCAATCTTTTAAATTTTGCATTTTAGGAGTGTCGTGTGTTTTAATTCTTTATTTGTTTATTATTATTGTTTGAAAATAGTTGTAATCATGCTTTGCTATGTTTTTAACTTTGTCTTAATCTCATTCAAAGGTATTTTACAAAGATAAGTGTAGGGGGGAAATTCGATTTATAAGAACCAAATTTTCAAACAAGTCAAGATAAATAATTTAGATTAATTCGCGTCTTGTGTGATCGAGTCATATGTTTGTGTTAATAATTTTCGTGGTTTTGCAGTAAATTTTTTGCAAGAAATACTTAATGGATAAGCGTGTAGAAAATTTTGAACGAGAAAAAAATAATTCTCTACAGTTAGTGGAGGCGGCTTCTGGATTTTCTAGACGGCGTCCCCCCTCCAGTACAGAAAAATTTCGATTTTTGTTTTTAAATCTTTGTATAATTTCCAGAATTTGTACATCGTTTAAAAGATCTGCAGTAAACCACGAATAACTTTAACACATTCATCCTATCTTTTTAATAATAAGTCTGCTGTTGAGTCAAAACGTAAAGTTATATAGTTGTATGTCTATTATTCTTGTCGATTTTAAGCTGGGTGTGTTTGCACCTTGTCTTGATTTGCAGGTTATATTAGATAAGGAGAAGCCCGGGATTTCTTAGGAGTTTCATGAGGACAATTCTTGGATAACGATTTAGCTGGGATCATTATTTCTTCTCTAAATTTGAGCATAACCCGGGGAGTACTAGTTTCTTTCGCTCTCTTTTCTCTTCCCTTTATTTGTTTACGGGTACTTTGTAGAACATTGGGGACAATGTTCAAAATAAGTGTAGGGGGAAATAAAATCTTTAGAAACAATTCCACCATTTGTCTTTGCTTGAACTTAAAATGATGAGTTATCTATGGAAACATAAATCGTAAAGGGAAATTTTAACCCAAATTTAAAATTTTCATCACATGAACGGTGAAACTAAGTAGCTAGAGCGTCTCATTGATAGGGAATTATACGAATAGCACAAAAACCTCCACTCAAATGAATTCACCTCCAAAATTGTGAGTTTACGCCCCTAGATCTTTAGAAATTCGGGTATCCACCATTGATGCCCAAGATAGTTTATTATCTCTAAGCTTCTCGAGTTAGGGAATGAGCAATCATGTATGTCTATGCCGTCATTACGGACGTGTATATGTGGTTTTGTCGCCTTTTCTGGAGTTAAGCATTAATATTAAATTATATGAGTGTACCGGTAGTATATAACTTCTAGAACTTGCTTTGGTTATGCATCCCGAGACTGTGTAGTGAGTAATAATATTTGCTAAATGATAAGAGGAACTAGGATTAACCCATGTTTAGAACTTGAAATTGTTATTTTAGTCACCCCGACTATATAACTATCCCACACCCTTGTTCGTGCTCAATTTTAATGCGAGATCCCCCTAGTGAAACCTCAACCATACCCTTAAACCAATTGTGCCACCCAAAACCTTAGCCTACCCTACATGTACTCGCTTTTAGTACATCGTTGTGTTACACCCTTAGTTAATTATTGGAGTACACGATTGCTAAGTCCTTATCCTTATATATATTGTTTTGGGACGATTAGGATTCATGGTAGTATTTATTTCACGAAAGAATAGGGAAGAAAAGTTAAGTCAAGACCTCCATATTTATGCCGAGTAGTCTACATGTTATTTTGATCCAACCAATTCGGGTCATTAGATTAATTTGCTTATCGAGTCTGTAAAAAGTTCAAGTGTAGGGGTGATCTGTTAGGAAAATATTGTAAACAGACTTAATACTGTTAGTATTAAAGTTAAGTCTGTTAGTTATAGTTAGTACTGATAGAAATAGTTAGTACTGTTAGTAATAGAAGTTAAGTCTGGTAGAGCAAGTTAAGTCTGCCAGCATTAACTTAAGTCTGACAGTATTAAAGTTAATACTGTTTGACCAGACAGTTAAGTCTGTTGTAATTATAGTAATAGTTATCAATTAGCGTTAATCTAGGAAGAGATAAGCATTATCTCTTAACGCGTTTAGGGTTCCTTAAGTCTATAAAAGGAACATAGAATAGTATTGTAAACACATGAGTTGATTGAGAATTCACAATCAAATAGTAATAGTAATAGCAAGTTTAGTATATTGTTCTTGTGTTCATCTTGGTATAGATATTGATATTCCGCGTCAATATTTGTATTCACAGTTATTGTCTCTCATAGTATCTTTGGATTTATTCAAAGGACTATAAGTCGTTTAAGGCTCATTGAGATCCTGTTTATAAGGACCTACAAGTGGTATCAGAGCCACCAAAGGGACTTTACACAAGATTGAACACTCTTTGATGGTAACTATTAGTACTTACGCTAGCGGTGGAGGTTTGATCCTTTATCAAGCCTATGGTAACTTATATGCTATGACTAGGTAATGAGTGTTAAATTTTCGATTTCCATATTGTTATAATTCATTATACACCGAGAGAGAGAGAGAGAGAATCCAAACACTTATTGTGAGGTGCTAGTGTATTTTTCCCGTGCTTCTAGTTACGAGGTCTAATTGGTTGTGCCATGAAGCCTTTAAAGAGTAAGTTAAATGCCCCCGATATGTATCTTGTTAAGGTAGAAAAGCTTATTTGCTTGAGGGCAAGCAAATCCCAAGTGTAGGGGTATGTGATGAGGTGTAATTTTATACACTTTTTCAGGGTCATTTTACCCTTATAATCATGCAAAAATGTCTTAAATATGTGCTTAATCGTTTCTTTTTGCATTTTTAGCATTTGGAATACATTTGGTGGAAATACATGTGATTTAGGCTCAATTTGGGTAGAAAATGGACAAGGTAGCTAACGGGTGTGAAGATTGATGAAGATTTAAGACCAGACTCTGGAGACGCCGTATTAATATCCTCGACCGCGACCGGGACTCCGTCTGAGTCATGGAGATAGCATCTGGATCAGCCGTCAAGTTTGAGGACCCAAAGAAACCCTAGCTTGACGATGACATCTAAAAAATAGCGACGCCGTCGCGGCCTGAATTCTATATATACAAACTCAATTCTATGTTTTTCATATACACTTTTAATAGAAGAAATTAAGGTTTAGTTCATGGAGAACGAGGTATACCAGAATTTGGGAGTATTTTAGGGTTTCCCAACCCTTTTATACTATCCATTGTTGCTTGATTAATCATAGTGAAGTTCTTTTATCTCTTATCTTTCAATATGTCTTATTGTTTGATATATAATTGTGCTTCCTCTATCTTGAACATGCTTGGCTAGATCTTGAAAGTGTTTGCTTATGATTGTATGTGAATTGGTATGTAGATCTTAACCTTGTTGCCTCTTACTGATGTATGTGCATGTTTAGTCACTTATCATAAGATCTTGGGAGACATGATTGCATAGAAAGAATTCCATCGGTAATAGTCTTCATACTACCTTACCCGTGTGTAGATGATCTCCTTTAGGTATTAATACAAACACCTTTATCTAGACTAGGGGCTTTGTAATAGTCCTCATACTACCTTACTTGTGCGTTGCTCTTGTTAGTTATTTTGTAAACGACGTTTTTGTGTAATTCGCCATGCATTAGAATAATACCTACATATACATCATAAGTGTGACAAGGCAATAAAGTTAGGAGAAGCTACCAAGGATCATACATGATTAAGTAAACATTGTTCTCTCATCATACGAATTCCCTTAATCTTAGTTAGTTAATTTAGTTTTCATTAGCAGTTTCAAACAAACCACCTTCAAAACCTGAGATTTTACTTGCTTTCATAAAATATAAAAAAATACAAAAATAATCTTCTCTCAACCACTAGTTCTTAGCTACATTCAATTAGGACCTTTACTGAAGCCTATTCCCCTAGAGAATGATAGCAACCCCCGTGTCTTGCCTATACTACACTACAACAGTTAGGTACACTACCTAGGGAGTTGTAAAACTTTTTTGTTGAAGTCCTCTACGACCCTCACTTCAATGTTCAATGAACACGTAAGTTTTATGGCATCAACCGGTTTAAAACGTGGTAGTAACGGTGGTTATGGTACCAATAGCTTGTTGGAATAATGGATGGAAAATAAAAAGGGATGATGACTATGACTTTATGATGATGATTAGTATGATAGTAATGATATTTCTGATAACCTTGAGGCTATTTGTGATGAGTTTGATATCATGATCCGTGGTCAGAAGGCGGATTAGATTCATTTTGATGTTTGTTGAGTCAATTATAATATAGTTATAGTAGTTTCTCCTTTATAGTAGTTATGTTTGTTATGTTAGCTTCCGCCTATGTAACAAGCTGAGATGTGAGAATTACCCACATCTATTGTATTTAAATGTTTTTTAAAGTAATACATTTTCCAAGAAACCCTTAACCAAAAAAATACATTATCTACATACGTCATCTTAGTTATGCTTTGGTTTTTATGTTTATTTTGGGAGCTCATTATCGCGTGGGCATCTTCAATAAAGATCAAACTTAACATCTTTCTTAGAGCATATGTAAGTATCCAACCTTATTGAGATTAAGAGTATTGTTTAATGCGATGCATTTAATCCATTGTCTTATCAATTTCTTACTATTTTATACAGATGATGTAGGCATTTTTAAAGGGTTGTCATAAAACTTGTAATCTTATTATTACTAATTTTTTAGTCCTTTAATTTAATGCAAACGTCCTCATTATGAGTGTGTCCTGCACAAACAACCATGGGTACACAACCTTCTTGCTACAATTCACATATAATATATCCAAGTGATTTAACACCCTAAATTGAACCTCCAAGTAATTTAATACGAAGAAGGGGAAGGGATTGGGATTCTGCAACTTCTAGGTATGTAACTCCCTTTATTAAATCTCAAACAATCAACCCCACAACCCACAAAAGTGACTTTATCAGCAAACCCTAAGACAAAATCTTCAAGATTGATCGCTATTTGATCTTTTTTATCCTCAATTACAATTCAAAATCAATAACCTTAAAA
>BQNB010161913.1:0-14623 GCA_026074375.1 Tanacetum coccineum | reverse complement strand
AAACAATTACTATACCATGTTTACTTAATCATTGCATTATGCCATATCTAATTTTGATATCCTTTCATAGAATTCAGTGACTGAGTTGAGAATTTATATGTTTTGGCTAGATTGAGGATGTTTATGCATACAAAGATTGATGGTGTGGATTTATCTATAAATGACATTACTAGGATGGTACAAAGAGAGTAAAAGAACATAGCTAAACTCCTATAAGCTAAAACATAATAAACAAAACATGTCGCGGCGAAGCGCGGGTTTAAAAAACTTGTTTTAAAACATCTATAGACGATTGATACAAAACATATTCATAGTGTACATGATAACATTATGTATTTATGGAAATGGATTGCATCATGTAGATTGTTTAGTGTCAACTTGTCATATGATATATAGTACGATTGACATTGAACATGTCAAATATTCTAAAAGTATAAATAACGTAACTATTGATTAAAATATAATCCAAATCGATACAAATAAATTCATGACAACCATGTTTTGTTATTTTAATTTAAACTGTGCTAACCACTTGTTATTAGACGCGGAAATACCTGAGACAAATAGTATGCACGTCAACACATTCTTAGCATCATCCGTAATGTAAACAAAAAAATTTATCTGTCGTTTTCAGTTAAAAAAGAAGAAGGTATACATCCTTTATTTCTGAATCCGTCACTGCCTATCATGGGACTTATATTCACGAAAAGTATGTAACTTATTGACAAAATCGAGCTAATATATGCTATACTTTATGTAGCAACTAATTTTATAAAATGTTGTCACATAGGATGCAAGAACACATGCTTATTGCATTAGTTGGATTACGTCTAACAAGTAAAAGTGTTTTTCTTCACAATTTGAGTTGAACTAAAAGCACTTATGGAGTACTTGTGAATAGGTTGATCACGGATTAAAAACCTGAATCAGACCGAACATATAGGAGTGGACCAAAAATGGATTGGATTTTAAAATGCGGACCAAGAACCGGACCGAAATGTTCAGTGCATACCCAGATCGGTCTGGTTTGGCCGGGTTCGTCGGTCCGACATGTTCCAACAAAACATAATAGATAGTTACGCGTAAGATCGAACCAGACCGAAAACCAAAAATATAAGAGAGGGTTGACCGAAAACCGGACACGAATATGTTCGATCCAATCTAGTCATTCCTGTCGGTCGTGAACGGTCCGCAGTCTATAATGCACAACCGACAACCCTACTTGTGAGCGACGTATAATTTAATAGTGTGTTTGAAATGGATAGAATGAAAACAAAGGGGCTAAAATGAAAGAAAAGAATAAGAAAAAGACTAGATTTGTAAAAGAAAGAAAAATTATTAAATTCAACACTTTCTACGGTTTGCAAGTGAAATATTAGGGTTTCCTAATATTTCGTTTGTTTCATTAGTGGCCGGAGTGGGTCCCTTGTCGGGCAAGGTTCCGCGGTAATCATGTGTACGGATGCGGAAGTAGCCTTTGGGTGGGTCCGCGTCCGTTTTGGTGTATCCGGGCCGTTACCAATGTGGGATTGGGTTTAGTTTCGGCCCATGGCTATTAAGTTGGGCCCAGAAGCCTAATTGATAGTGCGGCCCAAGCCCGAGGGCTTGGTATACCTATTATACGTCATCAAGTGCTCCCAGTCTAGTATGATATTGACTGCGGACCATGTCCTGCGTGCGGTGATCAGTGCTAAACTAGGTTTATTTCGAATGAATTGCCGCCTTCCGTGGTAATACATATTTTCCGCGAAGTTTCCTTACCAAGTTGGTGACATTTGGGTGACGTGGACCGACGCTACCCTTTTATCTTCTGACTGATGTGACGCGCTTGCAGCTTTTTAACTGTTTCCTAGACGAATCTCGACCGTTGATCACGTGAGTAGGTTACACGTGTTGTCATCTGGCTGTGGGTAGATATAAATATACCAAGGGTATAAATACCCCCTCCTATTTTAACTATTTCCTTTTCCATAACTTTTACTTTCTACCATTGTTGATTCCTTCAAGCTTTTCATCTTTATCATTCTTCCGCATCTCGTTTTCTTCTTTTTTAGGGTTCGTCATACTTCAGGTTCGCATTTCTCTCATTCTACTTTTCAAATGGCTAACCATGCTACTAAATACTCTATTATGACCCAAGAAATGGTAGATAGTTTTTGCAAAAAGTTTTTTATACCAGGCGAGGTTCATCCCGCCGCTCCAGGGCGTGATAGAACCATTACCCAATTTCCAGTCGGTAAAGTGGGTGTGTACAGTAGGTTTTTTGATTATTGTGGGTATAGGATTCCGTTTACGAAGTTTTTTATGGCCGTCCTTAAATATTTCTGCATACATATTTCGCAACTGTCGCCTTTTGGTGCTGCCCGGGTATCCCATTTTGAAATTCTGACGCGTGTTCTTAACCTTGCATCGTCAGTGACCGTGTTCGGTGCCTTCTATACCCGTACATATAGCGGTGGTTTGTTTTCTTTTGTTAAACGCTCTCCCACGGCTCCGTCTTGCTTTCCAAAACCTCCTGACTCTATTAAGGACTGGGACAATCATTTCTTCTGGGTTGATTCTCACGTATTTCCCATTTCTGTTCGTCTGTACAGGGGGGCCCTAGAGAAAGATCCAGCTCCCCGCCTTTCTGCTCGTCAAGAGGAAACCGTCCAAACTATTGAAAACCATAAGGCTCCTTTTCGCCGGTATCCGGAGTGTTTCTTGTGTCTTGTTGGTTTAAGCCCATACTATCCTTTTGATGAAAATTCCTATCCAGTCTTTGAGAATCCGGACGGATCGGGTAGGTGTTATTTGCTTTAGGTGGTGTTATTTTGGCATTGTGAAGTCTAACTGTGTGATGTTTATTTTGTAGACATGGGTTTGTTTGACTTTATTCAGACTGTTGACCCGCAGAAGGTCCGCGCGGTGGAGGTTCAGAAGAGAGAGGAGCAGGTGACATTGTTGGAGAGTACCGAGCATCTTTTTGTGCCTCTAGTGGCTCCTGCTGCTGGGGGTAGTGGTTCTGCTGCTGCTGCGGAGGTTCCTGCTCCGGTGGAGGAAAGGCAGGAGGATGCTTATCTGGAATTGGTGGATTCAAAAGAGGCTTTCGTTGTGGCGGGATGGGGTAAGGAGGAAGTTGTTGTGGAGCAACCTAAGAAAAATAAAAATAAGAGGTTGGTGAAGCAGAGCGAGACTCTTCCTGCTAAGAGGTTGAGGCATGATCACCCTTCCCTTTCTTCCGGCACAGGTGGAAAAACACTTGCTAGTCTGGAACAGATAATGCCAGCGGCCTCTCATTTGCCAGGACGGGAACAGCTTGCTTGTCCCCCCGTTGCCCCCTCTTCTCAGGCGAGCGAAGGTACCTTGGGTTCTGCTGCCTAGACGGGCCTCTGGATCCCAACTACTGCGGGAAGGTACACAGACATCCTTAAATGCCAACTGAACTTCTGGGTTTTTCTTCATCATTAACCTTTGTTTCTTTCTTATAGCTCCGATGTTTTGATCATTCCGGCGGATGCTACTGCTGCGGCCACGACTTCCACTAAAGCTACTACCAGTGCCCAATTTTTAACACATGTTAATCCGGATTTGGCAGGTCCTTCGCAACTCGAGGAGTCGGAGGAGTCTGATGATTCTTTCTATGAGCCGACCACCCTCAACCCCTCCGAAGCGAAGCGTTGGTATGTTCCTAAGTGAAATGTCACCAACGACTCTCAGTTGGATGACGGTTTTTCTTGCCGTACCCTTGTGGACCGCGTTGCCCCTCCCGCCTTTTTCTCTACGCTCCGTACTATGAGCTATGATCAATTGTACACGGAGTTTAACATAGGGGCAGCGCGGCAAGTATGTCTTGGGGCGGAAGTAAGGTTACGTGCGGAACATGAATTGGAACTGAAAGAAAAGCTTGGGGCTAGGTTTGCTGCACGTGGTGAGTTGCTAAGGAAGAAGGATTCGGAAATCCTTAAGTTGAAAACCCTACTGGCGGAGAAGGAGGTGGAGGCCGCGGAGGCTGTGCGCCTCCATGATCAGGTTGCTTCATTGTCCGGGGAAAAATCTGCTCTGACCGCGGAGGTGTCCGTGCTTAAAGCTACTGTCGGTCAAAAGGATCACGACATCTCCCTTCTTGATTCCCGCGCCCTTCACCTTGAGTTTCTCACTAAAAGATGCCAACGCAGCCTGTACGGAGGCCGGGAACAAGATCATTTCCCTGGCGTCCGAGCGAGATGGGCTTGCTTCTGAGGTATGCCCGTTTTCTTATTCCGTATGTGTCGTGCATTTATTTTTTTTATTTTTTTTGTAGGTTTCCTCTTTGCGTGCGAGTTTTCAGGAGTTTAAAGAGAAAATGGAGGTTCAGCAAGAGGAGCATGCCCAAGCTTTATACAATCGAGTGGCCGAACTTGAGGCGCACGTCACGGATGTCTCCGGTCGCTTGGAGGGGGAATTTTACCCTGCTTACCTGACTACTCTGGCCGGAAGGAGATGGATGCTGACCCATGGGATACAGTTGGCTCTCCTTAAGTGTTTTAAATCTCCTGAGTACCAGGGTGTTCTGGGTCATGCTCTAGGCCGGGCCGTTGACTTCGGCATGCAAGAAGGTTTAGAGGCCGGACATGAGCACGGAGCTGCCGGGAGAGATCTTTCCGAGGTTGATGCTTATAACCCGGGAGCTGCGCGTGCAAGCTATATTGATGCGGTTAGAGCCCCTGAGGATATGGACTATCCCTTGGTGAATTTGCTAAGGTCCAAAAAGGACGCTGGGATGGATGAGGTCCTTGATTGCTTCTTACTTGATGGACCTCTTGCTAGCCTTCCGGAGGCTGCCTCCTTACAGCCGTGTATTGAGCAGCTTACCATTCCTATCCATCACGGTGCCGATAAAGCGGCTGTCAGGGAGACTTCCCTCTCCTTTGCGTTGATGAATGTCCACGCCCGTGCTGAGGGGGCAAAGAGGCATGCCGCAGCTCTTCGTAAATTGATAATGGATATAGTTTCTAATCCTTTGTCTTTCCAGGATTTGGTAGGTGAGGCCAGTACCTCCAGGATCCCCCTTTCTGTCGAGGATTACGATGAGGAAGATACGGACGAGGCCCTAGGAAGTGTTGTTTCCTTTCCTGAGCTCGAGAGACGCCATGTTTAGTCTTTTGTTCATGCCGTGACCGTTTGTGGTCTGTTGTACGGCTAGCTGTACTTTGAATATTTGCTCCTTCCTCTTTTTTTTGTATGCCGCGGCCGTGTGTGGTTGTTCTTATGTGAACATGTATTACCTTATCGCGGCCGTATGTTGGCCTTTTTGTAGCGGTTTCTAGTTTATCATGTAACCATATATTTTAGGTGGATGCTGGCGCATCCGTCCCAGAACACGGATGTTCTTATGGTATCTTTTGCTATTACTGTTGTACGTTCGTAATATATAGACATGAATATTTGTGGGTTATTCTCCCGGTGCAGGGTTTGCAATACCTCTTACACACCTGAACTAATTTTGAGGTTGTTCAACCTTTATTATATGTGATAATATGATTGTGGAGCGTGGCCCCTTTCATGCGCGTCTTAATTGGTTAACACGAGTTTACAAAGAATAACTTTAAGAGCTTAAAACTTGTGAGGGTAGCTAATCCCTACTTTTTCATTAAATTTCAAAACATTACAAAATAAAGAAATACTGAGAAATTACCCTCCAGAGCATCATGTGTGCCGGACGGATGCTTACACTTCATGTATATAACATTTTTTAAGATTACAAATGTTCCATGTTCGTGGGAGTTCATTTCCCTTGCAGTCCCTAAGCTTGTACGCTCCCTTTCCTAAAGATTCCGTGACTTCGTATGGTCCTTCCCATTTAGGTCCAAGTTTTCCTCCGTCCTTGGCGTGGGCGTCAGATTGCTTACGGTTAGACCATGTCCCGGCTTAAGCCCTTTTTCCGCGGAACTCTAGGTTTTTGTAGTTACTTTTTCTCCATTTTATCTTTGCTCTTCGCCTCTTGAATTGCTGCTTGCTCCCTTTTTTCCTCTACGAGGTCCAGATTTATTTGCAGGGCTTCATCATTTTGTATCGAGTCTACTTCCGCCGTCCGGAGTGTGGGCATGCCTATCTCCGCTGATATGACTGCTTCCGTGCCGTACGTTAGTGAAAATGGCATTTCTCCGTTGCTTGACTTTATCATGGTACGGTGTGCCCATAGGACGTGCGAGAGTTCGCCCATCCAATCCTTACTTCTTTCGTCCAGTCGGGCCTTGATCCCTTCTCCTAAATTCCTGTTTGCTCTTTCGACCAAGCCATTTGCTTGTGGATGCTTCACGGAGGCAAAACGCTGACGGATACACAGTTTGTCGCACTAGTCTTTGAATGGGTTATCACGGAACTATTTTCCGTTGTCTGATACGATTTCTCCCGGTAGGCCGAATCTGCAGACAATGTTATCCCATACAAATTTCTTCACTTGATTACCCGTAATAGTCGCAACAGGTTTAGCCTCAATCCATTTGGTGAAGTAGTCCATGGCTACATTCAAAAACTTGACTTTGCTTGGTCCTTCCGGGAAAGGTCCGGCTATGTCGATCCCCCATTTATAGAATGGCCACGGAGACGTTATGGGAGTTAAGTTTTGTTGCGGATTTCTTGGAACGGGGCGATAGACATGGCAATCGTTGCATTCCCTTATTAGCTTTCGCGCATCTGTGTGCATTGTGGGCCAGTAATATCCTGTCCGAAGAGCTTTAGCGACCACTGATTTGGGACCGGAGTGCATGTTGCAGGAACCTTCGTGTATTTCTCAAGGACTAAAATTTGCTTTGAAGTGGCCACAACGGCCATCACGGAAGCCATGGTCCAGGAAGGGATTTTTTGAATGAATTTCAATTAATCACGGCATATTCTGGAGGCCTTGCGACGTACGGCTCTTGCCTTCTGTTGGTTGCCGGGAGCGAATCTCCTTTGTATGGTAATCTTGTATAGGTGTCTGTCATATGGTGGTCCTTCCGATGTCTTACGATAAACCGAAGAGCCTTTTCTGTATAGACGTTTCCCTTAAGCTCTTCCACGAGGACTTGCTTGCTGAGATGTGCGAAGCTTGTAGATGCGATCTTGCTTAGGGCATCCGCTTTCTTGTTCTCGCTCCGCGGCACCTGTTTGATGGAGAATTCCCCGAAGCTGCTTGTGAGGGCTTTTACCTTTCCCAAGTACTTAACCATACCTGACTCTTTTGCGACATAAGAACCATTGACCTGATTGGCCACCAGCCGGGAGTCTACATTCGCTTGGAGGTTTTTTACACCCATTTGTTCTGCGATCCGAAGACCGGCTATCAATGCTTCATACTCAGCTTCGTTATTGGTGGCTTCAAATCCGAACCGCATGGCATATGTGAATTCATCCCCTTCCGGATTAATTAGTATCAGCCCTGCTCCGGAACCATCTATGCAGGATGACCCGTCCGTGAACAAAGTCCAAGGTTCCGGTAACTTTTCAAGTTCTGCCATGGGTTCATCCAGGGATTCTTCCTCCGGGCGTTCCATAATAAAATCCGCCAATATCTGTCCCTTGATCGATGTCCTTGGTCTGTATTAGATGTCATATCCTTCTAGTTCAAATTTCCATTTTAACATCCTTCCTGCAATTTATGAGTTTGACAATAGTTGCTTTATCGGCTAGTCTCTGATCACGACAATTGTGTGTGCCTGGAAGTATCTTTTCAACTGTCTGCTTGCGCTGAGCAAGGAGAGCACTAGTTTTTCCATGGGGGTGTAGTTGACTTCCGGCCTTGGAGGGCGCGGATCATAAAGTACACGGGCATTTGCTTCCCCTCTCTTTCAGTCATTAAGACCGCACTAACAGCTTCCTTGGCTGCGGCTAGGTACATGATCAGCTCTTCCTTTTCCTTTGGTGCAGTCAGCATTGGGAGTTCCGCGATGAGCTTCTTCATCTGTCTGAAAGCTGCTTCAGCTTCCGGAGTCTAATGGAAATCACTCTTCTTGGTACATTTCTTCAAGGTTTTGAAGAAAGGTAGTGATTTTTCAACTGATTTTGACAGGAACCTGTTTAAACTTGCTAGTTTCCCATTTAGCTTTTGCACATCTTTAAGGCATCCCGGAGATGGCAAGCTAAGGATCGCGTCTGCTTTATTTGGGCATACTTTTAGTCCTTCGGCGTTTACTTTGTAGCCTAGGAAAATCCCTTCTTGCAGTCTAAAAGTACATTTTTTTGGATTTAGTTTCATGTTTATTTGCCGGAGGGTTTTGAATGTTTCTGCTATATCACGGATGATCTCTTCTTCCGCTTTGCTTTTTATGACCAAGTCATTGACATATACTTCCAAGTTGCGCCCGATCTGCTTGTGAAATGCCCTGTCTACTAAACGCTGATATGTTGCCCCGGCATTCTTTAGACCGAACGGCATTTTCGAGTAACATAATATTCCTTGGCTTGTGATGAATGCTATTTTTTCTTCATCCTCCTTTGCCATTTTGATTTGGTGATTCCCCTTGTACGCGTCTAGGAAACATTTGAAAGGGTAGCCGCAGAGAGACTCCACTTTCCAATCTATCTCCGGAAGTGGATAACCATCCTTCGGACATGCTTTGTTTAGATCTTTGAAATCCACACACATCCGCCAGCTTCCATCGTGTTTCTTGACCATGACCGGGTTAGATAGCCATCTGTGGTAATGTACTTCTTTCATGATTCCGGCATCTACCAATTTTTCTACTTCATCCTGGATTGCTTTATTCCTTTCCGGTGCTTGCCCCCTTTTCTTTTGTCTGATGGGTAAACATCCTTCCCGGACATTTAGACGGTGCTCCGCTACGTGCCGCGGGACGCCAGTCATGTCCGCTGGCTTCCAGGCGAAAACATCCAGGTTCTGCTTGAGTAAAGCGCATAATTCTTTGTGTCCTTTTTTAGTTAGGGTGAACCCTATTGCTATTGTTTGATCAGGGTGTTCTAGGTTGTGAATCCCTGATCTAAGCACATCTAGGAGAACGGAAAAACATGGTAGTTTCGCTGCAGGTTGTAGATGTTGTACTTTTGGGATGGGGTTCATCCTATGGGGGGCGGGGAGTGCCTTCCACAGCCACCTTGGCTTGGGAGAGCTAATCATGAAAGGTTTAGATCTACATTAACATGGAATCATATGAGTCTTGAGGCTAAACTCTATAGATCAGTCTACACTATTTATTACTAAAACGTAGTTCACACACTCTTCTTTGGATCTAGGGACTTACATATGAGGAACCCACACTTGGCGGGTGCGGTGGATTGCAGTTCTCCTGGTCCACGTGGGTGCCCGGCTTGATAAACGTGCATGAGGCTAGGGGGCGGGGTCTAAGTTTTTTCCTTGCGTTTGTTGTAGCGTTAAGATGTGGTATGCGGATGGCCTTAGTTATTGTTTCTTCTTTCTTCATTGTGGCACTATCAAGATTTTGGTAATCATCAAATTCAGAATTCCCCAACAATTTCCCCTTATTTGCATATCTACAAAATCAAATTTCTGAATGATACAACAAGCTTCACCGTGACTTAAGAATCTCCTTGAATCACTGCCACTATAATTTATGAGGCATAACTTGAATCTTCTTCCCCTTTTTGTAATCATCCAATTGGGGTGTGTGTTCGATATAGCACACCTCGTGAACGCTTCCCCTCTCAAGTGGGGCTGTAGTATGGGTTTTAAATATGTGAACAATTACGCTTCCCCTGAAATGTTTATTTACACATCTCTTGATTGCGTCGAGTCGGGCAGGTTCTATGTTAATTGATTCTGTTTGAAAGAAGGCTAAGTATTAACTCCAAACTTGATGTAGTAAGTTAGAATAACCCAAACTTAGTATCTTATATCTCTGTACTATCACGTGGGACTCTAAAACGTATACCCAAAAAAGATGTATAGGGAGCGCAGCAATTCCTTGCAATAATCCTCATCTTCTATGAGACACTGAGTTCAAAAAGTAATCCTTAATAGTGATAGCCATTTGTGTGCTATTGTGCAACCATTTAGTTATAGCCATATTGGAGAGTTGTGGCTTGGCTGACTGATCTGAGGGTAATGCTCGGTTTTAGTGACTAGCAGCTCATATTGTATTTTGTGTGTTGTTGATTATTTCAAGGGTTTTATATACTAGGATGAGGATTTGTTTAGGTGTTTTTGGATTGAAGACGGCGGTTAACATGGTATACTTGTTGGCCTTTTTAGTGCACATGGTCTTCTGGGTTTTACTCATTTATCTATCGGGGTGTGGGTTACTAGTCGCGTCTCATTGGAGAGCATGCGTGCGTTGGACAGGTCTGGCATAGCCACCATGGTCGTTCATCTGCGCTGCTTTGGTAGATGGTTCTTTAGGGTTTTTTACTCGCATCTTTGTTGTTGCTGTGTGTTCTGGGGGGGGGGGGGGGGGGGTAAGGCTGTGTGACGTTAATATTTCTATGCCCGCTCGTTGTAGGGGTACTGTTCGTTTTACAAATTGCTGGTGGTTTATCTCTGGTTTGGGACCTACGGGCCCTGGGTGGTTAAGGTCTGTGGAGGGACTCATGGATTGTTCGGGGTCATGCCTGGCACTATTAATGACTTTTAATGTTGCAGTTTAACTTTTAAGGCTGGGCAGTATTATCCTTTTCATGATTTGCAGATTCCGCATAGACCCACCAACCTTCTCCCCGTGGCAGTATAATTATTCTGGCAGTAGTTAATATCAACGAGCAGTATAAACTTTCCTATGCTTGTTGCTTACGAAACCATTGTAATAGTACAAGTACAATTCATTCCAAAGCAGTCTGTACCTAATCAAGCCCATCAACAGCAGGCATTAACCATGAGCCAAGCACAACAACCTCTCCCTTGGACTCAACAACTAACCGTTAATAACAAGCAGGCCACAAATAAATTTTATTGGCAGTACTAACCAATATGTGGCTGTACTAACCATCACATACTGATGTTACTTTTTCTTGGCGGTTTTGTTGCTGGCTGTCCTTTTAAGAACGAAACATCAACCTTCTCTTGACGTTGCCAACCTGTTGTTCAATATAAAATCAACACTTTGGAACACCATAACGTACCGGAGCACAGATTAGGGTTTTTTCAACTTCTGATTCATCCCCAAAATCAACCACGAACACTTTTTTTTTTTTTTTTTTTTTTTTTTTTTTTTTTTTTTTAACAACCCTTTAAAAGTGTCGCAAAAACCCTAAAAATCACCATAAATCGATCATAGACCAACAGAAAACTTTGACTTCTTCACATCATAAAGTCGACTTCAAATACACCTTGTAACATCCTAGATATCAAGAGCAACCCGCTCTGATACCAATTGTGAATCCCTGATCTAAGCACATCTAGGATAACGAAAACATTGAATATACGCAGCGGAATAAGAATAAGAACATCAATGTTAACAAACAAGGTTTTCTTTTATTCAACACAGCCCCAATTCTATGTGATCAAATCATAGAACGGTTACTCAACAATAACAGGAATCAAATGATTCTTGAGGCTAAACACTATAGACGTCTACACTAATTATACAAAACGTGTACACACACACTTTTGTATCTAGTCGACTCTCATATGATGAACACACACTTTTCTGGATTGATTAATGCTAAACCAGACTCCCTGTTTCCCTTTTTATAAACTAGAGAGGCTAGGGTTTACAATAAAAACCTAGCTTACATATTAAGCTAACCTAATATTACATCTTAAGTCCTTGTTGTTTCTTCTTTCTTCATTGTTGCATATAAGATTTTGTAATCATCAAATCAGAATTCCCAACATAGGTTAATGACCACTTTTATCTTTTCTTCCACCACCTGACTGGTCACGGGGGGTTGTATGCTAGGTCCGGAGATCATCGCACATTCCATTGGGATGACTCTGCTGCTTCGTAACGTCACCGTTCCTCCGTCGACCGGAAATTTAAACATTCCGTGTGTCGTGGAAGGTACAACGTGAATCTTTCTTATACCTAGCCTGCCTATTATTCCATTGTGTTGAGATGGCGATCTGACAACCATGAAGTTTATCCACGCGGACGTAGAGTGCTCTTCGTCTCCTATCTTTACTAACAAGGATATCTGACCTAGCGGCCAAATGGTTTCGCCACTGAATCCGACGAGCGAGGTGGTAGGCGGGATCATTTGGTTTCTTATTTCGGGCCGGAGCCTAACGAAGCAATGTTCGTATAGAACTTCTGAGGATGCTCCTCCGTCCACATACATCCGGTGCACGGAGTGACCTCCTATTTTAGCTTCGATGACCATTGGTCCTTCTGTTCCGTCTTCATCTCCTAGAGGTGGAAAGGAAATGACTTTCTCCAAAGAGAAAGTCTGGGTGACCCTTTGCTTGGCCACCATTTCCCATGGTTGAACCATTAGGATGGCTAGGGACTTATCTTTTCCTACTGATTCCCCCTTCTTTAGGGTCCTTGGCTTGTCGTTCTGCTTTAATTCTTTGATGAATTGGGATAATTTGCCGGACTTGATCATTTCCTCTATCTGCTTTCTCAGCTGCATGCATTCATCCGTGTTGTGCCCTATATCCGCGTGGAATTCACAGTATTTGTTTGGATCCCTTTTCTCTGCGAGGGTTACCATTGGGGGTGGAGCTCTGAATTTTCCTTTCTCTAAAGCGAAAATTTCTTTTGGGGTTTTTGTGTGGAGTGAAAATCTGTCTGGTTTCCGATTCGATTGCTTGTTTTTAAAACCCTTTTTGAAATTTTGTTTACTTCCTCCTTCTGGTTGTTTCCACGGCGTGATTGCTTTTTTCCGACTGTGACTGATTACGGCGACCTCTCCTTGCAGGAAAGACGTAGTTGCCCTGTACATTTCGTCCATTGATTTCGGATTTTTTTTTGTACAAACGCTTGATAAGTTCAGGGTGGGTTATCCCATGCATAAATCCGGAGATTTTCATGCATTCCGGCGCCCCTTCCACATCCAGGACCTCTGCTTTGTACCTTTCCATAAAGTCCTCCGTGGATTCTCCATCTCTTTGCTTGGTGTGATGAATTTCCACCGGATCCTTGATGTGTTTGATTTGCTGAAGATAGTTCTCCCTAAACGCTGCCTTCAAGGCTATGTAGCTGTCAATGGATTCCTTCGGGAGATTATCGAACCAGACCCTAGCATTTCCGGTGAGCGTTGAATTGAACATATGGCACCACGTCGGCATTGCCCACCTCTCTGTTTGTGCGGCGGATTGGAACAGTTTCAAGTGATCTTCCGGATCTCCATTTCCGTTATATGTCTTGATATGACTCGGCATCCTTGTCTTTGGGAAATTAAAGTTCCGGATCCGGGACGTGAAAGGGTTTCTTTCTTCACACGTCCAAGGCTGGGAGAGATCGTCCTCATAGGTGCTTGGCTTGTGCTTCTTTGGTCTAGATTTCCAGTGGCCTCCCTCACTATCTTCACTCTCTGAATGTCTGTTCATTCGGCGTGGTGGCGTCCCCCTGTATGGATGCTTTCTTGTTTGCACCTCGGTTCCCTTTGTGGGTGGGCTCTGGTGGCGGCTGTTAGATCGGGGGGCTACACTTTTGTTGGGAATTCACTTTTACGTGACGACATTACAGAATTACCATAGTTTATCATAGTCACATACGCGAGGACTAGAATAGGCAACTATGTATAGTTTAGAGGCGTATGGGCTATAAATACCTCTCTATGGCTTCCATAGATGGGTTGAGTCATTTGGCATTGTCAAGTCATTTGTATCCTTCATCTATTTTCCATCTAATATCACAAGTCCATCTTCCATCTCACTACTCTCTCTCACTAAAATGGCTATCATGTGGTTTGACTCACCAAGACCACCGGATCTTAGTTTTCGTGAATCCTTCAATTGGTATCAAGAGCCATGGCAACATACTCTTGGGTCGGATTTATCTTTATGGTCCGTTTGGTCTTGTCACTTTGTCATGTCGTTGTGATGTTTTGGTCCTAACAGTCAATTTTTTATTTCATTTTAGTATCTTATTTTTCTTTTACAAAGGAGTGCGAATTTTTTTATAGACCTTCACTCATAATTACCATCTAGAAGAGGCTAAGAAAAAGACACAAGACAAAAATATGAATATTAAACCTAGTGTAATGCATACTACTAGCTTACAAAACACTACTAATGGTAGCAAACAAAAACCTAGGAGCAACAATCAAGCATCTAGGTGTTTACCTGCTATATCTAAGAGTAGTTGTGAAATGTCAAATGGTGTGCCACTAGTAGATCACTCTAGGAATTCTAGTTCCTTTTTGGATTCTAAACACTTTGTTTGTTCGACTTGTCATAAATGTGTCTTTAATACAAATCATGATGCCTGTTTAACAAAATTCCAGAAAGAGATGAACTTTCGTATTAAGGTTCAATCCTCTAAGACTAGAAACAACATCAAACCCGTAGAAAAGATAACTAATGTAATCGAACCTAAAAGATGGATCTCTAAAGGATACAGATTTTCTCCCAATAAGTCTTTTGTGTGCATAAGAAACCAAACACTCCTAGATCTTATCTTAGGTGGAAACCGACAGGTAGAATTTTCAAGATTACTGGTCTTAGGTGGATATCTACTAGAAATATGTTCACCGATAACCGAACCAAGGTTGACAGTGAACCCCTAAATGGTTCAAATGAAGATATCACTAACCCATATGAATGCGA
>BQNB010161911.1:0-14623 GCA_026074375.1 Tanacetum coccineum | reverse complement strand
CTAAGCATCTATTTTCATGGTCATGGTATCCATTCGGGCCATAATTTTGTCAGTTTCGGTATTACTGCTACCTTCATCGGCAAAAGCAATAGTTTTCTTAAGAGATTTTTTGGCTTTTTTATTTTTAGGCCAATCGAGCTTGAGTAAGACTTTATCTTCGAGAAGATGATAAGCTTGATTTGGTGTTTTATAGAGGAAAATACCACCGGTTGCGGCATTCAGAACTTCTTGGGTTACTTCACTGAGACCATGATAAAAGATTTTGATAATATTGCCCTTGGAAAGGTTATGACCATGGCAATTTTGGAGCATTTCTTTCATACGAAGCCAAGCATCGGTTAGAGATTCATTTTCATGTTGAGAAAAGGCACAGATTTCTGTGAGGAGTCGGTCAAAAAGAGATGGGGGAAAGAATCGGCTAATGAAAGCAGTTCGAAGTTCATCCCACGTTTCAATAGTTCCTTCGTTGAGTTCTTCCATCCATGTCTTTCCTTCTCCAGTAAGTGATAGGGGAAACATCATCAGGCGGACAACTTCATTTTTGGTATCTCTGTATTTAAACATATCGCAGATTCTAAGGAATTCATGAATGTGTTTATGATGGTCGGTTTTGGTTCTACCATCAAATTGGTTTCCTTTGACGAGAGTCACGTGGTTACCTTTAATAGAAAATTCGTTTGCGGTTTCAGGAATAGTGATTGCGGAACCGGGAGTCAGAGCAACAACACGGTCGGCAGCCCACATGGGTTCATCATCCATTGGATCGTAATTTCGAAGAATATCAAGAAAGTGACGAAAGTAATTGATGTTGAGAATTAACGGGTAGCTAATTCTCGGGATTTGTAGTGGATTGTTTCTTTGATCTTATGGAACTCTTCTGTTTCGTCAATAAAGTCTTCGATTCAGAGTACGTTCAGGTTTGGGTAAATGTTCAACAAGTTCAGAATTAGAAGCACGTGTATTCATCCAATGGAGAAATTGTTTGGGTTAGTTTGCCAGAAAACTGTACGACGATTTTTGAAAAAGAAGGGGAGTTAAAGTGATTTTCCAGGGTTAACTACAAAACAAATTAAAAATCCTCTACAGCGGCGCCAAAAACTTTGATGTGTTTCAAAAGCGTTAAATTTATAATGACTGAAAATACCAATTTTATTATAGGGAAACACACGGCTAAAGGTATAACCCACGTATGTAGTATAATATTTTTAGGTAAGACCATGTCGTCCACAGGGATTTGAGTAGTGTTTAGATAATCAGAAAGAAAATACACTTTAACTAGAAAATAAATTTTTGTTTTACTAATGATAATAAAGATGACTATTCGGATAGTTGGAAATAATTTATAAGTATTGGAAATGATTGACCTCGAAGGTGGAACCTTAATTTATAAAAAGGATTTCTCGTCAGAAAAGGTTTTCACAGACTAACTTAATTAACTCAAGACTTATATTTAGTTAACTAGACCAAATGTGTCACTCAAATAATCCAGTTACTAGTATATCAAAGCTTATTTGTTTATCAATTTACGAAAGTGGATTTCTCGGCACAAACGATAAAGATCATAGACAAATCTTTTAAAACAAAATAAATCATAAAGGGTCTCTCGTCTATTACGATACTATTAGTTATTTAAGTTGATACGCATATATGGACAAGATAAGATATATAGGATTTAAAATAAGTTTAAGTTTAAAAGGATCTCGATCATAACCTAAATGCTTATTCATTAGCATAACTCACCAGAGTTGTCATGAGAGATTTAGCATCTCATGGCTAAAGTGTTCTAAACCAAAAGTAGATTTAACATAGATTTCCATAATTTCAATGACTAGGTTGATAAATGTCTTCGTTCTTGATCGTTAGATCTTTATTCTTCAAGGGAAGTGGTGTTTTTGGTGTTTTTATGGATGATGGATGGGACGATTGAAGTATTTGTAAGTGGGATATGGTTTTATGGATGAGAGGAATGATTTGAGAGTGAAACTTCATCCTCTATTTATAGGCTGATTTTGGGTGAAAAGTGCGGCGCACAGAAAAGTTTGTGCGGCGCACATGGTGATTAAATGCACTAGCATTAAATGTGTATTGAGAAAGTGCGGCGCACAAGAGAATTTATGCGGCGTACTCTGGGTGTAAATGCAGTAGCATTAAAGTCTTCATAAATGCTTTATATCAGATGGGAAGTGCGGCGCACAAAAGGCAAGTGCGGCGTACTTGTTACGTTAATGCAATATTGACTGTCTTTGACTTGAAGGGAAGTGAGGCGTACTTTTGGTACTTTGGGCTTCATTGTTGATCTGTTCTTGAATGATGCATTCTTTAACATGTAAGTGTTTGATTTTGTTGTATCTAACCTCAGGATGTCTTCTAGTGAACCTGCAAGCAATTTTAGGCTATTAAGTATCGATAGTTCATGAGAAATGATAAAATATATACAAATAACGCCATAGAAAACATGTATAATTTGGGCGTTTTTAGCGGCGTACTTAGGGTGTTAATGCAGTAGCATTCAATTCTTCATTTAATTCTTCTTAGTTGGATACGAAGTGCGGCGTACTTGGAATGTTTTGAGAGGAAGTGTGGAGCACACTGGTAAAGTGCGGCGCACTTGCAGACTTTTCAGCTTGAGATTTTATTCGTTTATTGTATCTTGATTTCCAATATGTGTAAACATTTGAGCTTTGTTCCTTTTTATCTTGAGATGTCTTCTAGTGAACCTGCAAGCAATTCATGCTAGTAAGTATCGAAAGTTCACGAGAAATGATTAAATAACGCTACCTAAAACATGTATAATTTGGACGTTATCAAAAATGAAGCAAGAAAGAATTTCATATCTCTCAATCAAGTGGCTTAGGTGATGGAACTGATTTTGAATCAGGGGTTCCTGGTGAGCAACAAAGCAAGCTCTCTAGTATAGATGAAGGAGCTAGTGTTAAACCAGGGGTTCCTGATGTACATACAGAAGACTAAAGGTCCAATGCAAAGTTCTTCTGTCTCATCCGACTTCACAGAGAAGCTTCTAAACTTTAAGAACGTTTCTCCAGCAGATAATTAGATTGCTTCCTTGATGGACACCATAGCTTGTACTGAAGAACCAAGCGGTCAGACATCTACCCTTTTTACCGTACCCATAACGGTAATCCCAACAACAATTCCTTTACCACCTTATTTCTTCAATCCTCTTACACAACAAACAACACCAACAACTTCAGAAGCAACAACCGTAGTTCCTGCACTTCTAGACTTCGCATCCGTATTTAGATTTAATGATCGAGTCACCAACTTAGGAAAGAGATCTGTCAGAATTAAAGCAAGTTGACCAGTATGCTCAAGCCATCTCCTTAATTCCAGCTATTATAGATCGCTACCATGGGAAACAAGCTAGGAGAAGCTATCCATGAAGCAATTCAGTTACATAATGCAGAATGTAGAAAAGAAGCTCAAGCTAAGAAATAGGAATATATAGATAACGTTGACTCGACAGTGAGAACTATTATCAGAGAGGAAGTCAAAACTCAACTTCCTAATATTCTTCCTAAAGCAGTCTTAGACTTTGCAACTCTAGTTATTGAAAGAAATGTCACTAAATCATTAGAAGCTGATGTCTTAGCAAGGTCTTCCTCTCAACCAAAGTCTACTTATGAGGCGGATGCATCTCTCTCAGAGTATGAACTCACAAAGATTCTTCTGGACAATATGGAGGAAAGCAAATCACATCTTAGAGCTGATTATAAAAAGGAGCTTTATGATGCACTAGTCAAGTATTATAACACTGACAAGGATCTCTTTAATACATATGGTGAAGTCTTCACGTTGAAAAGGAGTCAAGACGACAAAGACAAAGATCAAGACCCCTCCGAACGATCAGACCGGGGGACGAAAAGAAGGAAGACTAGCAAGGAAGCTGAGTCATAAAAGGATCCAAGGTCTAAGGAAGGAAGGTCATCAAGCTCCTCTAAAGATACCTTCTACTCTCATCATAAGTCATCTGGCAAGTTTGCCCATACAGAGGAGCCAAGTCATACAATTGATGACTCCGAAGTGTAAAAGAATCAGGAGTTTGACACGGGTAACAATGATGAACAACCCAAGGACGAAGCTGCTCCTAAGAATAACTGGTTTAAGAAACCCGAGCGACCTCTGACTCTTGATTCTGATTGGAATAAGAGACAACATGTTGACTTCCGACCACCTCAAACCTGGATTAGTCTTATTGCTCGTGCAGAAAAACCTCGTACTTCATTTGATGAGCTCACGGATACTCCAATCGACTTCTCTGCGTTTTTCATGAATTGGCTTAACATTACTAATTTGACTCAAGAAATTTTGGTTGGACCGGGCATTTAAACTTACTAAAGGCACCTGCAAAGTCTTCGGAATAGAGTTCATTCTAAAGAATGTTCCAAGCTACTACTAAACGATCGACTGTTAAAACCCAGAAGGCATGCCGTATTATTCGATCTTCGTTAGCCCTTTCCTTTGATTCAAGGATCACGGAGGTTGTCAAGTTTCCCTCGGGATTACTTTGTCAACAACGACCTGGAATATCTGAAAGGTGGAAGCTTAAGTAGAAAATACTCAACTTCCGTTACAAAGATAAAGGCTGCTACTTATGAAATCTATGGAGTCCTGTTAAGGTGGTATATGACAAACATGCCTACTAGGGTACATCGCACTGGGGTGTCAAACATCAATGATTCTATGGATTTTCAAGTAACATGGAGTCAACGAAGGATGTCTACTCCATAAAAGAAATCATTGCAGTTACCAGACTTAAGATTATGAAGAAATATGACTACAATCACTTGGACGAGATTGAAGTTCGTAGAGAGGATCAGCAGCTATACACGTTAAAATAAGGTGATTTCCCATGACTTTGCCTACAAGACATCGAGGACATGCTACTCCTAGTTGTTCAACAAAACTGACCAATCTTACGATAGACGAACATTATGACTTAAATGTGGCATTACGTATGTTCACCAGACGGATTGTCATTCAAAGGAGGGTGGAAGATCTTCAATTAGGTGTCGAAAGTTATCAAAAGAAGATCAAAACTCATCAAAACCCAGAACACATTCTGGTCCACAATCTTCATGAACGAACTGCATACATGCTTATTCAGACTCACGGAGGTGATATACAAAGGGTCAGAACAACAGAAACAGATTGATGCGCGTTGATGAACTTCATAAATTCAGTGATAGCACGCTCAATGATGTTCGGAATGCTTTTTATGATATTGCTTCGGGAATAAGGATGGAATATCTGCCAAAGAGGAAATGGGGTGGATTAGACAAATGAAGGGCTCGTGTTATGCTCTAGGATATCGATAAACAGCTCTTTCAAATAAGGTTAATGACAGAATCTTAGGATGTTCGTTTTAGATAATAGATAGGGAATGACCTCAGGTGCTGAAGGGACTATATGATATGTTCATATGTTTTCATATCTCTTTAAGGTTCAATCTCTCGTATATTTTCAATCTTGTGAATATGTAAATAAATAGTGTAGATTAATGTTAGGCAGATATAGTGTTTGAGTACGAATTTTCAAGAATTTCTTAGTAAATTCAAAAAATTTCAAATTCACGTACTCAAACGGCATATTATTCCCTCATAATTTAAGGGGGGCATTAAAATGTTCCAATAATCGGCTTGTTAATAATTTGACATTTTTTCCCTGAAACCATGAATATATGAATCAATTGATATCTAAAATATCAAGAGATTTGACATTTTTGATAAAGGGAGAAAATGTGATTAAAATATATGGCTAAAGATGTGAATTTAAAGGACTCAAGTGCAAGCTTCTCCCTTCATGTGCTAAACATTTTTTGAATATCGATGCACGTGTTGTGGGGGAGCAATTTCAAATGGCTTAAGGTTGAGAATAATACCAAAAGACCGAACATGTTTGTAATTACTTGGAGTTATAAGGTGGTTAGGATTAGGTACTCGTTCCCATGATCCAGCCAGAACCAGAGGGATTTACCTAGGGACATTCCACTAGTTAGTGTAGAAGTCCATAGGTATGATATAAAAAAGGAGTAAAAGTGATAATAAGGGAAAAGTGCCGACTGAGATGGAGCTAGTACTTGAACAAACCCAACAAGGTACTAGTCATGAAGTCTCGGTAAGCACTAAAAGGGTCAAAGAATTAAAAAGAAAAGTTAAGATAAAGGGTGAAAAGAAAGAAGCCCTCCTTATACTTAGGCAGAAATTAGGTCAATACATCTGCTGTCAGAATCACAAACATGATTGCTGACATTGAAGACTAACATCATGGACCCAGTGATGCAATACACAACCCTCCCTAGACACTTAAAATCTCTCAAAAGATTTCTGTCTCATTTCTCACGGAGATTAAACACATTTCTATTGACTTTCTCACTCCGAGTTAGTTGGTATTGAAAAGGTGGCAGTCTGCTCCAGCCTCCGATTACTAAAACCAAATACGCACTATTGAGTTTAGAGCCAAAGAGATCATCTATAAATCTCACTAGGACACAAATACAAAATATTTGTTAATTCACACACTATGATAACAAGTAAATATATCAAGAGTCTACCGCATTATCCTTGTGATTTGCCAGAACATAATATCTGTGTGAAACTTAGGATTCACAATGACATGGAAATCATGCTTGAGCCATCATCATACAAGTCTTGGTTTGTTGAGTTGTGCGATTCTCATGAATCAACCTTGTGACAACTGGAAAGAAACGATGGTGCGATTCTATATGAATCAAACTTGTTCCAGTATATGAATTGACAGTTGATGAATTTTGAAATACTTAAAACTCTCGATGTGTCGCAAAATCACTTTAGCAAGTGACACGTCGATTGATTTTCTCAAATCAATTTTTTATTCAATCGGTGGGATAGTAACTCACTGGTTCACACTTATCGTGTTGTTCACTTTGAGACTATCCGATAATGAGAACATGCTGAGTTCGATGAATCTAATACACATGTGTTAGAAAGATTAAATACTGCAAGTTGGAAATCTTGTCAAGGAGATTCTTCTTAAATTGAATCTACCTTATCACAGGTCGATCCTCATGGATTTGAAGGTTAATCCAACCAAACACGGGCGAATGACAAAGCCATATTCGTCCCCTAACTTTATTGCTAACTTTTTTATTGCAGACTCATATAAAGAGGGAGATGGAGGTATGATTCGATCCAAATACGTATATATAAAATAAATAATAATATAAATACGTAAGGATACTATTAATAATAGTATAGATAAGTATTCCGTGAGGCTTTCAAAAGATTTCACTTTTATCCGAAGCAAAACCCTAAAAACCTACCCGGGTCATTTCCCGTCGAGGCATGCAATGGAAAGTCGAGATCGGTTTGAAAATCATGCTTGAATGCAACAAAGAGTTATAAGAGCTAAAACCATAAAACGATAACGGGAATCCTAAAAAAACGCGACTTAAAAAATCGAATTTATCAAAATTTAATCCTAAAATGATTTTTTAACTTTTAATAAACCCTAAATGACTAAAATGCAAGAACTAAGAAAACTAAGCCAAAAACGAAAGCGTTTAAAGCTTAAAAACACGAAAAACGTGAACGGGATCGAAACTCGTTCTTTATAAAAAAATTCTACAATTCTAACCCTACGAATGCAAATTTAATTTTCCTAAGTCCTAAATGATAAAAAAAAAATAGAATTATATTTTTTTGACTTTTATATTTTTTATTATGAATTAAAAACTAATTTAAAAAGAAAAATTAATTAAAAATACTAAATGAAATGGGAAAAATCTGAAAAAATTGTGAAAAGTAGTTTGAAGAGTGCTGGTTTTAAGAAAAATGAAATGGCTTAACGTGCTTATTGAAATAAGCACGAAATAAGCAAAACAGGCTTATAAGCAAAACTAACTAAAAAATGTTAAAACAATAATTAGTACAAAGAAAGAGTGGGCCCTATCTGTGTTAAAGGTATCTGTGTGTGTTTGTGTGGAGAGTAGGTGTGATGGGGAGGTTCATGGTTCGACCCATGCCTCTCTTTTTTATGAAACATTTTTTTTTCTTTTTTTCTTTTTTATAAAACTTATAAAACACACAAAAATAAGCAAATTTAAAAAAGTGACTTTTTATGAAACTTAAAAATAAGCTGGAAAAAGCAAAAAGAAACTGATAGACTAGCTTTTTTTACACTAAGGACCTAATGACTAAATAGTTTGACTTTTTAAGGCAAAATAAGCTAAGGAAAAACAAAGATAAGCTAAACATTTTAAGCAATACATATTAAGCAAGTAGAAACAAAATAAGCAAAGAAAAAACGACAGATAAGCACAAAAAAAGGCAAATAAACTATAAGCTAAAAATGCATACCAAACAGCCTAGGGACAACTTTTGGGCTTATTTTTAAGCACCTTAAAGGATCCTTATGGCTATGTGGGCTATAAGACAATGTGCAGGCCTAAAAATAAGCTAGTAAATAAGCTTTAAAAACTAAGAAATGCTAAAACAGATGAAGCTTAACCACCAATGAGCTTATGCTCTTAATTTCAGAGATTAAAAACAACTTTTAACTACCTAAATTTGAATTTGAAAAGGACTTTTTAGAACAAAAAATGAACTTAAAGGCATTGACAACTATGACTAAAACAAAGGTACGCTTAACCCAACTTTTGCCACTGAATTCAACACTTAAAATAAGTATGAAAACAACTCTAAAAATACCTAAACAGAATCTTAAGTAAATAAACTATATTAAGGAAATTAAAAACCCACAGACTCAAACTATGATAGCTATAAACCTTAAAAATGAGTTTTAAACTTTAAAAACTTTTAAAAGTAGATTAAAACAACAAAAAAGAACTTGTTAAAGTCAGCTTAATGACCAATTAGTTTTTGTACTCTGTTTGACCATTTTGATGTTTTCACACAATACACGCCCTTTTAAAAAACTGGTTTTGTATTTTTAGATTTTAACACACATTTTAAGCTTAAATTTTGAGAAGAACAGATTATGTCTATGTTAATTAGCAAAAAACCAAGAATTAGAACTTCCAATAAGCCAGTAAAATAGCAACATGCAATGAGAAGAATTAAAGATATAAGGACAGATTCAATTTAAAACGCAAACAAATGACATGTATCAATACAAAAAGCATAAATAAGCATAAAACAGCTTTAATAAGCAAGATTAAGCAGGAATAAGCAGTAAATAAGCAAATGCACAGTAAATAAGCAGAAATTTGAAAAATAAGAAAATGATAACTCACAAAGGTCCACAGCTTTTGGCAAGGGAATAAGCACTCAAAACAGTCCTATAGCTTCCCAAGAAGCACTAACCTAAGGCCATCCACAATTTACCTTGCTCAATTGATTTCTTGACAGATTATTTTTTTGTGATTTTTGATTTTTTTTAGACAGAAATGAAAACAAGCTTTTACATAATCTTTTAATGAATCAAGAGCTTATATAAAAGCTTAATGAGCATATTTAAAAGACAATATAAAGTAAATGACAATATTTAAAGGAAAGCTTAAAATTTCATTAACTGGAAAAAGGATTACAATGCTTTAAATTAAATGACAGAAATTTAAATGACAATATTAAAAATGGTCTAATTAGTTCAAAAACAAGACTAAGGACAAAAAACTAATAAGCTACAATGGACCCTATATTTATACTAGAAGTCTAAGTCTTCAGTCTTCAATTGTGTTTCTTCACTTGAGAGGGTTAAGCATTTTGGTGGGGGTTTTTTTTCTTGTGTGAGAGGAATTCACGAGCTCAATCTAATGCTAATTGAATTTTCTTGGTGCCAATCCGTATGATCATGACCCTTGATTTTTCTTGTCCAATGGTGTTGTTTAGGATTGCCAAGGTGGCAATTGGCAGCTTATGAAGTGGGGTTAGGGGGTGTGACTTTGGTTTGTCAATTTGCAGAGAAAAAGAGGTGAAGAGAGTGACAGGTGAATAGTGACAATGGTGTTTGGCGGGAAAAATTGTTTTTGGGTGCAGGGTGAAAGTTTTGTGAAATGGCAAGATAGGTCCCTCATTTTGTATAATATTATTTCACCAATCGTCCTTTGTGGTGTAAAAGAGTTATGGGAATTGGCAGGTTCAGCCCCTTAAATTGTGTTGTGGAGTTACACCCACAGTCCTTAGGGACTAACGGAGTTGGGTGTAAAAAGGGTTAAGGGCTTAACGTTTGTTAAAAGCTGTTTTGGGCCTATGATTTAGCTGTTTGGGCCGTATATAGTATAAAAGGGGATTGGGCCTTTTTTGGTCATTAGGCTAATGTAGTCTTGGTATAAATACCTTAATGGGCTGACCTGGCCCATTAGATGGGTACGGGTGGGTCCATTAAGTATTTCTTTGTTTACGGCTTCGGCTTTGACTTTTGACTTTTGTCGGGGTTGACTTTGACTTTGACTTTGACTTTTTGGCTTTTCACGCTCTTCCATTCCGTGCTCGGTTTTGGCTTTGTTTTTCGTCCTTTTCTCGGATATCCATTTCCTGCACAATATAAGTGAAAACATACAAATACAATGTATTTTTGGTACGTTTTTGGTCATTTAAGTTCGGTTTTAATGGAAAATGGTATGTGTAATTAAGCATATACCAAAATCCCCCATACTAAACTGTTGTCGTGTCCTCACGCAATGCTATAAGTAAACACTTAAAAAAACTAAGACCCTCAATCCTCCTCGACTAATAACCTGGAAAAATAGCTAAGTGTTCGTCAAGGGGAATGAAAGAATCAAAAGCTTCGAAAAGCCCCGTTTTGACCATTTTTTTATATTTACCCTAACTACCAATAATATTTTTGTATTTTTCCTTTTTTCTCAACTAACTAGCATGTTTGGACTTTCGTTATTTTATAACCACTAGGGTCATAGAACAAGAAGCGCCTATAGAATAATCTATAGATGTCCAAAAGATAAACTGCGTCCCGATTTTTCACTTGTCGCCAAGTACTAAAATCACTGTTAATTTAAGTTAAGCTGCTAACACTACTCAATATTTATAACTTGTGAATATTCACTCCGAACAAGTATAATATATTAGGTTGGTGTGCTATTTCCGAATTTCAACCATGGATTCTAAGTTTTGCAAATTTCTTTTGCTTCTGTTCGCCGAGAATAATGATTTAAGGCGTGTTCATCCAATGGTAGCGACTTTTATCTTGGCACATTCCAACCTTGCGGCTAAGAGACCAGGCCTGTGACCATCCACCACAGGGGACTAGTATAGGGACTCAACGGACCTTCGGTTTCTTAGAATCTTAGGTTTCCAGTTTATACATTAAAATTTATAACTTAAATTGAAATAGTCTTTGTTCATAAAGCATATTTTAAATTTTTGAAACATAGAAGATTTTCCCTATATTTATGAAAATCACACTTACTACATCTTATGAGTATTTTTCATCCTTTAATCTAAGGAAAATCTTTGTCCTTTTTGGAAGGCTTGCTACATCGGTTGTGAGCCGGCAAGATGCAGCAAACTTTTATCAGTCTCGGATAAATACTATGTGCCTTATTTAGAAGACTGCAACATCGGTTGTGGTGTCGGCAAATTTGCAATTAACTTTTATTTGCCACTGTTTATTATTATTTTTACCTCATTTTTAAAATATAATTACCACGATATAGAGAAAATTTCGTTTTAGAAAATTTAAGAATAAAATTTGAACTAAAATTATTGATATCGACTATACTTCAAAATTGTTTATTTTATGTTTAAATTTTCATAAAACTTAGAACGTTAATTAGTAGTCGGTTCAGAGGATTATGGGAGAGAAAAGCCACAAACTACACTTATGAGCTCTTAAGATTTCCAACTAATCCTTGTTTAGCATCCAACTCATACTTAACTCTATCATTTTTCGTCCTTCGCGAATTTCCGCGAATGTTTAGTCTAAAAGTTAAGGAACAAGCTAGAGCTCAACATGCTCGATCGAATCAAAATTTATTCTTATTCTACCCAGCAAGAAAGTCAAAATTGTGACAAAACCTTTATTACATTTTTGGAATTTTTTAAATTTTTGCATAAAATCATAATATTTTTTAAAAATTTTGGTGGTAAAAACGGGGTTACGTGAAAATACGGCTGCAAGCACAATCAAATCAAAGATCCCCCCATACTAGAACGAAACATTGTCCTCAATGTTTTAAGAAGGGTCTCTATGTAAATCCTAAGCCGTTTATTAAGTATGCTCAAAGATAAACGTTAGTCGATAAGATTTGGATATTAGATTCCCAAAATGAAGCTGAGGATTTGAAGCTCGAGTGAACGAAGGACAAAACCACGAGCACGAGAGGATTCAAAATCCGGGCAATCCTGAACAAATAACACAAAACACAAAACACAAGAAATTAAAAGAGGCGAGCCTCCTCATAACATACTTATTCATTACTACTATTATATAAGGATAAGCATAGGTTGCTACCCACGAAGAGCTTATTTTTGTTAATCGAGTCTTGAGACTGACTCGATCTCCCATACTTGAGCTGGTCAAGGAGGATAGAAATGGAGAAACGGAACATTTAAGATAGGAATGTCCCCTCTAAAAATCATCATCGGGCTTTCAGAAATGAGATGGAAAGCTTTAAAGCCCCGATGAGATAAGAGATGAGGAGATTTTTCCTCATTAGAAGCAAGAATACCAGGATTAAAAACATTGTCCTCATTTTTGGATAAAAATGGGAGCAAAGTGTTAAACACTGGAGAAAGAGGATCACGGGTGAATGAGATAGAAAATTCATTCGGTGATAGAAATCTCTTGGATTGGACTTCAATGAATATCCATAGATCGAAAATCTTGTTTCTAGTTCCGGAAGGAAAAGAAACTACAAGGTCGGATCCGAGGGAATCACTAGACATTATGAAATCTGAATCCAGATGAAGGGTAGGATGGGTGGGTAAAACATTAGGCACGTGAACTCTCGGTTCTCTTGTCGGATTATCAAAAATATCTTCTACCACATCCATAGTGAAATTGCCCAGCTCGGGCTCAATCTTAAAGTAGAAATCATCATACTCCGATAGAGATATGATGTGAGTGAGTTCATCGGCGAACTCCTCATGATAAAAGTCACTCCTATCGGTAAGAGGAAACAGATTGATCGAAAGATCAAAGATGAACGAATCATATTGAGAAAAATCATCATGAGTAGTTGATTCGTTGTTTTATACACGTAAAATATTTATAAAATATAATACTTTAAAAAGAGTAATTAAGAAAATTACCAAGATACCCTTGATAAAATTCACTCTCAAAAATATATATAATATAATATAATATACGTATGTTTAACCGGGTAAGTATGATCACCCGGGTCGTTATCCCCAATGACTAGTGAAATTGAGACCACGTTTTAAGTTCGGATCCTGATTTGAATGAAGCAAAGAAATTTGATTCTGGAAAGAAAAGAAAACTAAAATGAACAATTAACAAATACTGAAATGCAACTATAAAGCAATTCGACTACAATTAAACCCTAAAAATTTAAACTAAAATTTTACTAAATTAAGAAAAAGTGTAGAAAATTATTAAAAATAAACGCCCTAATTTTTTTTTCTTTTTATAAAAGTTTAATTAAACTAATTAAATCTTAAACCTAATTACTAATTAAAACTAAATTGAACTAACTAAAATATAACCTAAGGACTAATAGTGCAAAAAGGAAAAGGTTTAACGGGCAAAGCTACTAACTAACGGAGGGACTAACTTAGTAAACCACTAAATTCAAAAGTTACACTATCTACCCCGAGAATCTACCCCGACAACAAACTAAGACCCGAATTAAAGTATAATTTGAAAAGTGCTTAAAATGAAAAACTCAAAGAAGCAAAGTTGTAAAGGAAACTAGTGGGAACAAAATTAATAAAAGCTACTAGGACTGAAAATCTCAAATAAGCTCATTAAGAGCTTATTTCTAAGCTGATTACAGAAAGTGAGGTTTTGAGCTTACTTCTACTTAAACAGCCATAAAATGCTCAAATTAAGCTTGATTCTAAAAAGGAAAAGTGATCTAGAAAGCTTATGATGTGCTTAATCTAAAAATGCAAAGAAAACTAAGCTAGAGGTGCTCTTAAACTACTGAAATTAAGCATGAAATAAGCAAACTCAGGAAATAAGCAAGGTAACACAAACTTCACATAAGCTAGAGAGCTTAATAAGCTAAACTAGACTTTAAAACTTTAAGGACTTATCAAACTACTTATTATCCATCTAAATAAGCTTTAAAATCTAAACTTAAAAGCTAATTTAACAAGTTTAAATCCTTAAGATCCTAAGTACTGTTTTTGGTATTTTCAGGTTTTTATGACTTTTGACAGCTAAATTAAACTAAAGAAATAAGCTAGAAATTGCAAATTAAGACTTAAAATGTATTAAGCTATATGAAAACTTAAAAACTACTGAATTTGATAAGCTAAATCCTAAAATTACTTATCTAAATGAGGCTGAGAACACAACAGTAATAACTTATGGTTAGTATTCAGCAGTACTTTTACTTGAAAGTACTGCTGGTGCAATTTTGACTTTTAAAAACTAAATAAGCAATGAAATAAGCTAGAAAATGAAAACTAAATCTAAATAAGCTGAAACTAAACTTAATTCTACTGAATTTAAAGCTAACAGT
>BQNB010161908.1:0-11402 GCA_026074375.1 Tanacetum coccineum | reverse complement strand
AGTGATACCGATTCCTAGCCTAATAATGTAAATAGTAAATAATAAAGTTGCAAAGTTAGAAAATAAATAGTAAAAGTTTCATTTTCTAAAATCCAAGGTATTCTTTTGAACTAAGGTTTGCAAAAGTCTACAAGGCTTTTTTATCGGAAGTTCATACGTTTCTCGATTAGTATTCTCCGGATGGGGTGTCAAAAGCCTTAGCACTTACCCGATGACGGTGGGATGTTAGAGAAGAAAGTTATTCATGGGACAAGTAAACCAATGATGTCTTAGCTAAGGAGGTTTTTGTTTGCTTTGAGATGTGATCTTGCTAAGTGATTAAAATATTAGCCCAAAAGGCCCATGTGTAAAGCTTGGTCGGATTTCAACTATCTAAATATGTGGATTCAATGGTTTAAATTAATTTGAGCACACATACTTAAATATATGATTTATGTCGGGAAGAGAAATTCACAAGTTGTAATTATAAGTAGTCTTAGCATCTTAGCTTGTACTTAACGGTGATCTTATTTTTAAGCTTAGCATGGGAAAAGTGAAAAATCGAGAATGATGAAATTATCTTTTAGACACTTAAAGCACTCACAAAACTAGCACAAGCTGTAATTTCCTTTTAAGTAATGTAAACCAGCTTTTATTAATGAAATACAGTTTCACTTTGTCATAAGTTCTTTTGTTAACTCTCAGAAAAATCTTTGAAAATGGGAAAGTCGGGTGTTTTATAACTTGTGATCTCTTATTTCTCTCAACAAAAATCTTTGCTACTTTTCAAAGGTTTAGTTTGGGAAGTCTCGAGGTGTTTTGGTTTATAAGCATGTAGATATTGCGTGGAGGACTCACACAATCGTTTAGTTTGGGGAATTTTGATAAGTGTAAAATACACATATCCATTTATACTCTTTTAAAATAACCCAATTTAAACCAAACAGTCCATAATAGCAAAAATATGCTTGTAATTGTGTTTTTGTGTGTGCATGGTATGGTAATGTCAAAATCACAAGAAAAAAGTCAAAAGCGGAGGCATACACGGACACGAGAATAGAAGAGTACAAGCCGAGACAAAGCCAAATTCTAGCTAAATCCTTTTATAACTCCTCAAGACCAATCTTGAAAATTTCCATTAGTTCTTTATACTAGAAATGGAATCACAAGAAAGGGACTGAAATTGCAAGCGGGAAAGTGCCAACTGATTTTACCCGTACTCAGGTTATAAAAAAAGGCGGGTGGTAACTCCCTAAAACACTATTTCATTCGTTCCCCCGTTTTTCACTGCCATGGTAAAACAAAGGGCAAATAGAAATTAAAGGGTGCGTTGGTCAATTCAAGGAAGCTCAAGCACAAATGCAAGGACAAATTAGTCTAATCAAGGGGATACTTATCCTAGCTCAAGCTCAAAGGCCACGTAATCAATGGAGAAGCACAAATTGTGATGGGTTTTGTGCTAAACTCACTCACAAAACTAACACAAACGTCACATCAATGGAATGACACGCTGGCAATCCTCAGGGTTCACAGCTTGCTCCAATACGGCCACAAATGAAGCTCAAATGATTGAAGAAATGATTGGCCAGGATTGAAAGATTGGAGGGCAGGGCAAGAGATCCTAGAAGCTTCCTCAAGTGCTATAAATAGAGGCCTTTTCTCACACACATAAAGGGGAGTTTTTAGGAAGTAGTAGCTTAATTTAAAATTTTTAGTTTAATTGTTTTAGCTTATTTTCCTTAAAATCGTTTTGTATTCTCTTTTCAGTAATGTAATCAAGGTTTCTAGTTAATAAAATTCAGTGTTTACTTTAAATCTTCTCAAATCTCTTTTATATAAGCTCATAATAAGCTCTTTCAGTTATAAGCTGAATAGAGCTGTTTGATTCTGTTATTAATCTTATCTAACCTTAAATCAGTTAATTAAATCTATTATGGATCTTACTAAATTTGAGCTTTTGGAAGGGGATCTTAACTTGGAGAGATCAAGGACTTACTCTTGCTTATCTAAAGCTAGGACGATCTTGTAGCTGCCTTTATTGGTCTCTAGTTTAGCTAGAGGTTTGTAAGTTTTCTCTTTCATTTTCCTTTAAATTTCTAGTTTTAAATAACATGATAATTTGCTTGCTATGTTTAGATCTGTTATTTGCTTATTCTCTTTGTTATTAGTTTAAAATATCTCTTCTAGTGCTTATTGTTATATGTTCTAGTTCTATTTTTGCTTAATAGTTATAGATCATTGTTACTAATTTCTGTCACTAATAAACCTCTGAAATATCCAACAATATTAGCTTATTAGTTAAGGATCTTAGAATTTACTTATTTAGTAGTTTAATCATGGTTGCTAAGTTGTTTTAAGCTTGTTTTTATTGGTTGTTAGTACTTATTCATTTGATTCTCTTAAAAAGCTTTTCTCACATTGCATAAATGATAAAGGGGTTTGGTTTAGTGCACTCTCAAATTTTACACTAGCAGTACCAGGAGTTCCCTTAGGAAACCTGCACTTTCGTTTTGCACTTGTGCAAAAGTGCACCAGTACTAACTATAAGTTAGTACTGCCATCAGCAGTACCTTCTAGTGAAAGTACTGCTAGCTTAGATTTTAGCTAGGAACTCATAGTTTTAGGTTCTTAAATTCAAGTAGGATTAAGTTTAGTTATAGCTTATTATAAATTTAGTCTTAGTATTCATTTTCTAGCTTATTTCATAGCTTAATTCTGTTCTTAGAAGTCAAATTGCATCAGTAGTACCTTCAAGTTAGTACTGCTACCTTTGGTTTAACTTTTAGTCGAGTAATTGTAGGATTTAATAGCTTATCTTTTAGCATTTTAAAGTCTAGTTATAGCTTAATATAGAATAAGTCTTAGATTACATTTTCTAGCTTATTTACATAGCTTATTTTTGCTGTCAAAAAGTCATAAAAAACCTAAAAATTCCAAAAACAGTACTTAGAATCTTTAGGGTTTAAATTTGTTAATTCAGCTTTTAAGTCTAGATTTTTTTTTGCTTATATAGATAGATTATAAGTAGTTTAAGTTGTCCTTTAAGTTTTAGAGTCTAGTTTAGCTTTTTAAGCTTTTAAGCTCATGTGGATTTTGTGCTCCTTTGCTTATTTCCTGAGTTTGCCCGAATCATGCTTAATTTCAGTAGTTTAAAAGCACTTCTAGGTTAAATTTCTTTGCATTTTTAGATTAAGCACATCATAAGCTTCCTAGAACACTTTTCCTTTTTCACATTAAGCTTAATTTGAGCTTAATATAGCTGTTTTGGTAAAACATAGCCCAAACCCTTAGTTTCTGTAACAGCTTATTAAGAAGCTCTTTTTAGAGCTTATCTTTGAGTTTCAGACTATAGTGCTTTTGTTAAAGTTGTTCTCCCTAGCTTCCTTTACAACTTTGCTCTTTTAAGTTTTTAGTGATAAGCACTTTTAGAATTTGAGTTTTAAGTTGGACTTAGTTTGTTGTCGGGGTAAGTCCTCAGGGACCATTCCTGTAATTGTTCTGTTTTAGTTGTTTTAAGTTAATCCTTGCCCGTTAAATGTTTTAGCCCGTTAGTCCTTAAGTCTTTTTCACAGTTAGTCCCTAAGTTAGTTTTTTTTAATTAGTTTATTAATTTTTAATTAAAAGTTAGGGTTAGGTTTTAATTAGTTTAATTAGACTTTAAGCAAAAAGTAAAAATTAGGGCTTTTATTTTTATAAAATTTCTGCACACTTTCTTTATTTAGTGTAATTTGTATAAAAATTTTAGGATTTAATTTTTAAATAGTTTTATTATTTTTTAGTTTTTAAGTAGTTTAAATCTTAGAAAAATTATATCTTTTAATCTAAAAAGCGAAAAAAATGTTTTTCTTTTTCCTAAAATTTTCTTTTGACCAATCTTAGGTTTATAATTTTAGTTTACATTTTATGGATTAAAATTTGTTTACTTGTTTATTTGTCGTGTTTTATTTGTTTCCCGTATTAGTTTAATTGTTTAATTATTTTTTTATTGTCCATTTTAATTGTTGCTTTAGATAATCAAATCATCCATTTACTCATTTAAATCAGAATCCGAACTAAAACGTGGTTTCAATTTCACTAGTCATTGGGGAAACGACCCGGGTGATCATTCTTACCCGGTAATATACGTATTATATATTATTATATATATTTTTGAGAGTGAATTTTATCAACGGTAACTTGGTAATTTTCTTAATTACTCTTTAAAAAGTATTATATTTAATATATTTTAGGTATAATAAACTGCGAATCAGCTACCACTACAACTTCTAGCTTAGATGCAAAACAGGACAGTGGTAACATTAATAGGACCCAATCCATGGTAACACTTAATGAGTCTTTTCCTCAAGAAACTGATTCAGGTAGTTCTGATTATCTCTAATTGTCTACCGAAAGTTTCGATTATCTCTAATCCGAAACCATGCTACAATCAAAACGTTGATGAGTTCCCACAAACTTTGCCAAGTTTTCATCCGACATGCTATTCTGGAGATGAAAATTAATTCACTTATGATTCCAATCTTAATTTTGTGGATGTTTCTCCTAACCCACCTCCACAACCCCCGACGTATTCTTATGAATTTTATGGGAACGATGCTCATTATGGTTACGATTGTCCACCTCAAGTTCCGTTTATCTATAATCCGGAACCGTGTTACAATCAAGACTTTAATTTCCCATAAAATTTTCAAAGTTTTCAACAACAATATATTTATTGTACCCGCTATGGGGGTCCTCATGAGACTTTTCAATGTCAATAAGTGATCTTCTATGAACCTTGTTGTGAAAATTACGGGGGACCTCATGATACTTTTCAGTATCAACCGATGAACTAAAATTTTGTTAATTCTAATTCTTCTAGTTTTGACCAATTTCAACCCTCGCAGTATCTCGTCATTCATCCTCCTCCTCAAGAAACGAGTGTGGAAATGTTGCAAGCTAGAGAAAACCTAATGGAATCTATACAAACATAGTCGATATCCCCTTCGACTCACCAAAGCTAGCGAGAATATTACACCTCGCGTCTGAAGACCCAGGCTTAGCTACATTCGTCATTCTACTCATCACCATATTGGAACCGGGTCCATTATGGCATTTTTCAGCAACACATACCCCACGTCGTGGTTGAAAATTCAACCTTTTCCTTTCCATCTTCTTCTAAGATGCAGCGATAGACCGTAATAACACACAATTATCCTCCTCTCCCACCACAGCCTGATGGACAAGAAACGAAATCCTAAAAGATGATCCAAAACTAAAACTTTATTGAAACATCAACAACATAAGAAACTTGTTAACTCATTATAATCAATAGATTAATCGACAAAACAAGAGTATTATATGGTATTCGGATCAAGAAAGATGAAGAATATGCGATCAAAGTTGATGAAACAAGAGGATTCATTTTTCACCCATAGTGTAGAGAGAAACTAGGTGTTTTTTCTCATTAACCATTCCAATATCACCAATCGGTCCATGATTAAGATTTTTATATTTTTTTACTATTAAAATTTATTTTTTAAAGAAATTTTTTTTTTTTTTTATTTATTTATTTATGATATTATTTTTTTTTTAATTTTTATAATTAAGATTTTTTTTTTCTTAATATAAAATATTTTTATTTTTATTTTAAAAATAAATAATTTTATTTTTTAATTTTTTTTTATATTTTTTTATATTTAAAATTATTTAATTAAATTTTATTTTAAAATTATTTATTTTATTTATAAATAAATTTTTTTTATTTATTATAATATTTTTATTTTGAAATTTATAATTTACTTTTATATTAATATATATTATTAATTTTTTAATTTATTTTTTTAAATTATTTTAATTTTATTTTTATTTTTTTAAATATTTTAAGAATTATATTTTATATTTTTTTTTTATTTTTCTATTATTTTTTACTTTTATTTTTTTTTTTTTTCTTTTATTGATATTATTATGATTATTTAGTTTTTTCTTTTGTTAATAAATTATTTTATTTTTTAAAATTTTGAATTTTTTTCCTAAATTATTATTCTTTAATTTTTTTTTTTTTTAAGAATTTTTTTTTGATTTTATTATTTAAATTATTTATTTTTTATTATTAATTAATATTTAAAAAATTTTATTTTTATTTTTTAATAAAGAATTTTTTTAATTTTTTTTAAGAATTTTTATTCTTCTTATTATTTTTCTATTAATTATTTCTTAAATTCCAAGAATAGTTTTAACAGCAGTCCAATGACTCTCTCCAGGATTTTGCTGAAATCGACTTGTAAGGTTCTGCACGAAAGCTACATCAGGTTTAGTGCATCTAACTGCATACATAATAGATCCTATAGCGAGGCATAAGGAACTCTTTGCATGCGTCTCACCTCTTCATGTGTTGAGGCACCTTGAGTCTTGCTCAAGTTAGGTCTCTCTTGCATTGAAATATTTTCACGCTTGGAATTTTCCATCTTAAATCTCTCTAAGATTTTGTCAAGATAAGCACTTTGATTAAGAGAAATTAATCGCTTTGATTTGTCACTGTAAATATTGATTCCAAGGATGTATGCCACTTCTCCTAAGTCTTTCATAGAAAAACACTTTCCAATCAAAGATTTTACTTATTGTAGCATTGGAATGCAATTTCCTACTATTAATATGTCATCGACATATAAGAACATGAATGTAACATTACTCCCACTATACTTTTGATATATACATGGCTCATCAAGGTTTTGAGTGAAACCATGCTTCTTAATTTCCTCATTAAACCTTTCATTACAACTTCTTGATGCTTGTTTTAATCCATAAATGGATCGTTGCAGCATGCATACTTTTCTAGCATATTTCGGATCCATAAACCCCTCATGTTGCACCATATATATGTCCTTACTAAGGTTACTAAGGAGATAGTTTTGTCATCAATTTGCCATATCATAGTCATACAACGCGGTTATGGCTATAAGAATCCTTATTGCTCTAATGTCTATAATAGGAGAGAAGGTTTCCCCATAATCTACACTGTATGTTTGGGTATAACCTTTTGCCACAAGACGAGCTTTAAAGGTGTGTACTTTGCCATCCATATCAGTATTCTTCTTGAAGAGCCATTTGCTCCCAACGGTTCTACCATCAGGAGGAGGATCAACCAGGCACCAGACTTGGTTATCTCTCATGGATTGCATTTTCGCATTCATATCTTCAACCCATTTATCAGATTCTGACAATGTAACTTGTTGGTGCAACATTGACTAGAATCTCTTTTATGTTTTAACGATAACAAATAAACGTACGCAAAACATAAAATAACAAACTATAGCCAAAATCCAAAAAAATGGATTTGAGAAACTGGCGCGCTGGGCACGCGTCAACACGTGGCCAGCGCGCCATTAGCGAAGTTCGTTTTTACGGATTTTGCAACGTCAGCTTTCCTCTTACCCGACACATGTAGAAACTTCAATAAATGTATGTATGTGATATTTAAGCATTTGGGAACACTCCAAATGAGGTTTAGACTTAGAGAGAAGCAAAAATGAATCTTCCCATTTTTCAACAAAACGCCACCTCAATTCATTAATCAAATGCCTTTAGCTAAGGCCGAAGCTTCTCTCTAAACCTAGTATGAATATACTTTTAACATACCATCAAACGAAAGTATTCATTTGACCTTAATATGGATTTACATCGATCCTAATTACGTAACGGGTCTTACTCCCTTATTGGTCAAACTAAGTCAAATGTCACTTTGCGTAAACGCATCCTTTCCCGATATGGGATATGATTTACTTGAGATGCAAAGCACTTAGCTTGTTTTTATCAAGATGATTAGTGATCAATCCATTATTGATTATCATGGATTAAGTCCAAGTGACTAATTGAGTTTGTGGTATTTAGAAGTTGATTATGCTTTGGATTTTGTCACTTCCCACACATACAAAATGTTTTTACAAACTCCCACATTCCTCCATACACCACTTTTATACCACTCTTCTATATCACTTCCCACTTCCCACTTCCACACTCCTTAATCATTTGTCAAACCCTTCTTACCCCAACAAATGATTAAACATTCTTTTCTACATAATTCTACAAACATTCTATACACTTCCCCAAATCATTCCATAATCACTCGTGCCCACTCTTTTATCTCTTCATGGTAAAGTGATTAGCAACCCAAATCAATCATTTGATTTCACACTTATCTTCATCATCTTCATACTTCTTCCTTATAAACCTTCACAAGCTTAAACCATCCTCACTTAAACATTCCCCAACCTTATCCTCACATGGGAAAACTCACATTTTCTTACACCATTGTATCTTGTGTACTTATTGTCCCCCAACATTCCAACATAGGCTCCTCCATATCACATCAAAATATTCTCCACCACATATCTCATATTTATCATCTTCCTCACACATTCATTTGGATTTCACACACACTTAATACTTATCCTACATACTTCTCCTCCTCACTCACATACCCTGTCATATTTGAAATTCAAATTACATACACACACACACACACACTTCTATCCTAACCCTTAATCATGCCAAGTCACCAATCCAACTCACCACATTCTCATCCTCCTTTTTATCCCACATGGTTAATTCAAATTTAATTTGAATATCAAACAAGAGGCTCTTTTCCATCACACCAACATCACATCCATGCCAACTCACATACAACTCATTCTTATCCTCTTATCTATTTTACACAAGTTGAAATACAATTTGAAATTCCAATTTTAAATTCTCCCCTCATAACATCCACACTTCCTCTTTAAGTTTAGCATATTATTGGAACAATCCTTTGTACCCTAACCAACTTCTCAAACCATAGTTAGTTTCTAACTAGACCATTTACTTTGGAGGAATACCAAAAATACCCTTCTTCGATAGTTCTTTTCTATCTTTTTGATATTGGACAAACGACCTCTAAATCTCTTTTAAACACTTCACAAATGCTTTTATCAAATGGCTATTTGAGTTGGTTGATATTGAGTATAAGAATGATTAAAAGGTCATAGCGTGAAGTACAATTGGGGGTTTAACAAGTGAAGGTATTTGAAACAAGTACCCAATCCATACTTGTGTGTTCTAAGTCGATGGTCTTTTTTCTCATACCATTTCTATTACAATCGAGTCTCTAGGTTAGGTTAGAACTTGGTTCAACTATCTATCATTTATTTAATCAAGTTGTAAGGGAAGTCTTGTATCCGAGAGATCAAGCCTATATCATTGAGGATCTAGTTAGGGTTTGGTAAGCTTCCAAGGAGAAGTCTTTAGAGATTATAGGTTAAGTTGAATCACGGGTTCGTAGGGGTGGATTCCGAGGGCGAAATATCATAGGTAGTAACTCTTCTTTGTGAGCACTGATCTTTGTGCATATCAATGGAGTTAAATTGTAATACGGTTCATAGTCCACCATAAGGATTATACTAGGTATAGTATAGGTGTCGCGAATTCGCAACCGAACGTATAGAAGGACAAAACCCCCCTTCCTAAACCAACATATATCGTGGTATATCTCTCTCTCTCTCTCTCTCTATCTCCATCTACTTGTTGTTTCTTTGCTAAGTAGATATTACACCACTCGGTTCCTTCGAGACTTTAAGTTTTGTAAACTTTGAAGAAGTCAAGAAAACCATATTCACCCCTCTCTACAGTTCTACAATTGGTATCAGAGTAGTTTACTCAAGTTTTTAATCGTTAAAACCTTCCCGAGAAGTCGTTTTAAGTTGAAAACTTCTTTTTCAAAAATTTGAAATTCTAAACCCGATTTTTGGAAAAGTTTAGTAAGATCCATGGCTCAAGAAAACCTTAGGTCATTAGGGGAAGTACAAGTGGTTATGGATACTCCCACGAGAATGATACGAAGACATCTTGTGAGAGCACATGGGGCGATAGTGAAGACGATGAAGACCATATTCAACCCCCCCCCCCCCTCTACAATTCTACAATTAGTATCAGAGTGGTTTACTCAAGTTTTCAAGCATTAAATCTTCCCAAGAAATCGTTTTAAGTTGAAAACTTCTTTTTTAAATTCAAAATCCTAAACCTAATTTTTGGAAAAGTTTAGTAAGATCCATGGCTCAAGAAAACCTTAGGTCATTAGGGGAAGTACAAGTGGTTATGGATACTCCCACGAGAATGATACGAAGACATCTTGTGAGAGCACATGGGGCGATAGTGAAGACGATGATCAATCAGAGAAGGACGCAACATGTCTTATGAAAATTGAATCACAAGAGGTATATCCAAACTCTATTTATAATATTCATGAATTGCAAAAGAATAATGAGGAACTTTTTAAAAATTTTGCAAAGATTTTGTTCAAGCAAATCAAAGACTTTTATAAGAAAGACGTTCTCTTAAAAATGAACAAATTAAACTATATAGCAAAATCAATGAACTTGAACTTGAAGTAAGGAAACTTACTAAGTCTAAAAAGGCGATTGAACCATGTCAAAAATGTGAGCTACTCACACAAAAGGTTGACTCTTTAGAAGGTAATGTTTTTAAACTTCAAGAAGAAGCGTTGCGCTTTTCAAAATTTAAAAAGAGTATTAGTATTTTGGATGACATGTTATGTCATCAAAATTGTCCCAAGATAAGGAAGGTCTTGGATTTTCAAAAGCAAAGAAAACCACCTCCGAGAGTCGAAGCAAACCAATCATGTTTGTAAAAGAGAGTCAAAACGGTGATTTGTCAAATGCTCATTTTAAACCTATCGTTCTTCAAACTCGTTTTGCAAACACTCGAGGTATTCAATTACCAATTGTAAGAAGTGAAACCAAAAAAACAATTTTACAAACCGGTTTTACACAATGGACTTGGATATACTAAAACTCAAGTCGACCATATATCACTTTTACCATCACCAAATATGAGACCTTCAACATCATACAATCAAAGACACTTTTATCAAAATAACCAATCTTCATTAAGAAGAAACTTTTTCAAGTACCTAATGTCTTCGCATCATCAATACAACTCATCCCAAAGGAGAGACAACTCCTACCCACAACAAAGATTTTTTAGACCACAAAACCCTCAAAACTTTAGACTAGGATTTAAAAACTAAAGAAAATTTCAAAACAACCATTTGTCTATGTTTTCAAGGTTTAGTCTTGAGACACTTAGTGTCTTACTTCATGGCCCAAGAATGTATTAGAATCAAGTCTCTAGGTTAGGTTAGAACTTGGTTCAACTATCTATCACTTATTCAATCGAGTTGTAAGGGAAGTCTTGTATATAAGAGATCAAGCCTAGATCATTGGGGATCTAGTTAGGGTTTGGTAAGATTCCAAGGGGAAGTCTATAGAGATTAGAGATTAAGTCGAATCACGAGTTCTTAGGGGTGGATTCCGAGGGCAGAATACCATAGGTAGTAACTCTTCTTTGTGAGTGTCGATCGTTGTGCATATCGGTGGAGTTAAATTGTAATA
>BQNB010161904.1:2997-14624 GCA_026074375.1 Tanacetum coccineum | reverse complement strand
ACTAGATAGGTAGACACTGATGAAGTAATTAGATCGGTAGTCTTGTAGAGTAAACTAGATTGGCACTTTGTAGTAGTAACTAGATTGGTAGTGCTTTGAAGAAGGAACTAGATCGGCAATCTCTGAAGTTGACTAGATCGGTTGAGGCTGGAAACTGACTAGATTGGCAATGAATAGATCGGCACTGACTAGATCGGCACACACTACAACTGACTAGATCAGCACTGACTAGATCGGCACACACTACAACTGACTAGATCGGCACTGACTAGATCAGCACTGACTAGATCAGCACTGACTAGATCAGCACTGACTAGATCGGTACTCCACGAAAACCCAATTTTTCAAAGCTAAAAAAGACACGTTTTTGACGATTGTTTTCTGAAAGTTTTTGTAGCAAAAGTGTTACTAAGCCTATAGGGACAAGAAAAATGAAAACTTTAAGGTTTTTAAGCTGAAAATTTTAAAATCAAGATTTTGACCATTATAAAGCTTACGAACACAAATGAAAAAAAAACTAAGAGATTTTTCTATGAATCTAAGCACACACACCTATATCCAAGGATACTAGATCAAAACTACCTATGTAGATGATCCTTTAGTGTGGATTTTAAGCTTAAAAACTAAGAAAAAAAATCAAAAGATGAGGCATTTTTTGAAGAAAAACTCACGAACCAAAACAAGTAAACACAAATCTAAGCACACCACTCCATGGCTCTTGATACCAATTGTAGAATAGATATTATCACTTAACACATACATGAAATATTTAGCAAGAAATGTTAGATAGAGAAAGACTTTGAGAGGAAGGTTTTAGTAAGAGAAAGATGAGAGAAAATACTTGTTGAACTATATAAGAAATAAAACCAACCAACCACCTCTCCAAGGAATGGAGAGGTGTATATATACTTACAAGGGGCGGATGGGCCTTGGCTTAATGGACTTATCCATGGGCCTTGGTCTAACTACCTAAGTAAGTTTCAAAATATTAACTTGATGAGCTAACTACAATTATCTATGGAGTGACCGATACTTTCCTAGGATTTTCGTATTCCTAACACACATTCTTGCTCATAAACTCAACATGGAGAATCATACCGAGCAAATATCAGGGGAGTTTCTCGTTCTAATTCTTTTATTTCCTGTTTTTAAAGTTTCTTTTATAAAACGAGGATGTTGTATAATTTAAGTGGGGGGATGAGAATTAGAACGCTACTTGTCCTATTATTCACATTAATATGCTTAAATTAAAAAAAAAATCAAGCATACTTTTGTGAAATTACTAGTTACATAACCTGCACACAAAACCTTTATTAGATATTGTGAGGATTCACATCACTATAAATAGAAGCACGAATTTGGAAAAAATATATATATTCACAACAACAACATTCAGTTCACAACACACACTCAATCATTTTCCAAGAGTTGGAGAAGTTCTTAGGAAGATTTGAAGGGTAAACCTTCATCTTCATCTTTTTATGGGTAGAAGAGCAAGTGAAGTGTCCTTTAAACTCAGAAGTTTGGAGGTGCTAGTTGTCAGTTGTTTCTCTGTTCTTAGAAGGAATTGTTAGATTGGAACTTTTGCTCTTGAAATTTGGTAAAAACATGTTTTCATCCTTTTATAATATGAATTTTGGATTTCTCATACTTGATGAATATGTTGCTACTATGATTGTTGAGTAGATTAACATGTTTGGTTAGGGGCTCTATGGATATTATGGATCAAACTTGACTCTTTGAATGAACTTTTGATATAAATACTATAAGCTTGATGTTTTTGAACTTAGATCCTTTAATTTTCGTTTGGTCACCACTTATCCCGGATATAGGTCGAAAGACTCCGGTTAAGTGACTGATTTTCAAGTTGTCTGTCTGTAACAACTAGACCTTAGCCTTGTGAGGATTGGCTAAGTAAACAAAAATTAACCTAAGTGCAAAAGGGTTTAGCGCTAAACCACATGTCTAACGAACTTGGTTTAGTAAGCTTATATTACTCATCATCAAACACGGATCACCAGTAGCAATTTTCATAATTAAAGATAAAGGCCGAAAGGGTTTTTCATTATGAACAATAGAAGATCTTTTTAAGCAACTAAACATTCTTAAATCGATTATAACTACATTCGTGAATCATTCATCTACTCAAGTTTACTATATATTTCTAGTCTTCCATCTTAACCAAAGCAGTCCTTTTAAAATCAGTGAATGAGACCATTATCATTAGACGTGTCATTCTATAAGATAATCCTTTTAGTAATATGATGACTTTGTCTAGAATTGTCAATCTCCTGTGGAAACGAACTGATCTACTATAATACTATATTACAAACGAGGGTTATACTTTACCCTGTGTTTTCATATAATTGTCCGGTATTTTCAGTCTTATAAATTTAAAGCTTTTGAAACACATCAAAGTTTTTGGCGCCGTTGCCGGGGATTGAAAACATTTTTCGATAAAGTCATTTTTTTAATATTACAAACCCAAATTTTAAAAATCGCCGTACCGTATTCTGGAAAACGGAAACCATTTTATTGTTACTGCTTCAGAAAGTGCGCCGCACTTACCCAACGTACGCCGCACTTTGCTTGTTAATTGAGAAAAGAAGTTAGAATTAAAGTAACTTGACCATAACCAAAAACCCAAAGAACCCAATAATCTGTAATTTAACTTTTTGAATGAGGAATATATTTCCAATATTGATAATTGTTAAATTTATATATAACTTGTGTTTAAAAATGAAAAAAGCAAAAAAAAAATCATTTTCTTATTAGTTGATTTGGGGAAATGACTACATAATTGTTTATGTTCCTATGTGTTTAAAAAACCTTTCTGAGAAATTCATGATAGCTAGATTAAGTCTTTTTGATAAAGTTGTGCAAATAAAGAATACAACAAAAACCTTCAGAAGTGCGCCGCACTCGTACCATAGTGCGCCGGTGTTTCTGGAAAATAAAGAAGGATTATTGATTGTTCAGAAAGTGCGCCATACTTTTCCAAAAAATCGCCGCACTTTTTTGTCTGAACCAAATCAGAATGCCAAAAACGCAAATTTTGTAAAAGGATTGTTTAAAATAAAGATTGCTATGTGCTTATTAATATTATGTAAGTGTAGGAAGTTGCTTATATATGCTCTAACTAACCCACTAATGTTTATTTTGATATTATATTGTTTTAAAAGTAATATGGACTCGAGTATGGGAAAGATGTGCCTAGGAAAGGACGTAATTAAAATCTCTAGTGACCGAAATGAAGGGTCAGGAGATTGGGATTCGCCTGAATACAAAGATACAACAGGAAGTGGAGGAAAGAAAGAACCTGAAGCTTTGGTCTTTCACAAAATGGACACTGAAGAGGATAGTGATCGGTATATTGCACAATGTTTTGTGAATGGTTTATATGCATCAGATGGAGAGATCAATTTGGAAAAGAACGATAACTTAATCACAAACAACTACGCAGTCAAACTTTGTCTTGAGTATGAGGTAAGGAAGGGAAAGAAGTTGGTTGAGAAGGAGTTGATGGTGTTGCTACGTGGGGAAATTTACTTTGTTCAATTCATCATAAATCCTGAAGAGGACTAATTTGAGCCAGGATTAATTTTCGGAAGATCATTCTTGCGTTCTGCCAATGCAATGGTAAACTTCGGGGAAGACACTATTACAATACAACCTGACTTTGACCCTTTTCTTTTAAGCAGTGATGAAGAGGGGAACCCAAATCTTGATAACTTGGAAACGTTTCTTGACTTTGACTTTGATGAGGTACCACAGACAAAGACCGATCTCCCACCAATGGTATGCAAATTGGGCAAGGGAAGTAGGAATAAAAAGAAAATAATGGAAAACATCATGTACTTTAATGATGGTGCTGGACCATCTTCATCCGTTGGAACACCCTTAACCTAAAGGGAGGCCGATAATAGGGCACTTGGCCAATATAGAAGAATACTGGAAGTTGTTGGACGAAATCTGGGCCGACAAAGTCATATTAGATGGAAAGATTAAACACGAAGAAGAAAGAGCAATGGTAAAAGTGAAAGGACAGATGCTTAAGGAAAAGAAAGATCTAGGGGCATTCATATTTCCAATTAGGCTGGAGGGCCTAATCAATGAAAACGCTCTCGCTGATACAGGTTCTGACACTAACACCATGCCATACAGAATCTACGAACAGCTGGGCAGAGATGATATCACGCAAGAAGAAAGAAACATAACAATGATTAACTATACAGAAGCTGAAGTACTTGGTCGGCTAGTAAATGTACTATGTCAAGTTGGATTTACCACTCTGTCTGCCCAGTTCCTGATTTTGGAAATACCTATAGACCGGGACGCACCTATCGTGGTGGGTCGTGGATTCCTTGATACAATTAGAGGCAACATTGACATTTCAAACAGGATATTAACTACTTTTGATGGACTCACTCGTCAAACCTTTAGAGCAGCTAGATCAGAAAAAATAAGAATTGCTGAGAGCGACTCAGATGACGAAGAAGACTATGTGATTAAGAGGAATGATTTGTGGTTGTTAAGTATGTTTGAGGCTAGACATCAGAATGGGTATGCAAATGTGGCTTGGGTGATTGCAAAATGGATAAAAAGAAAGGGAGCTGGAAGTCAGAAAGACAGACAGATTTGCTGTGGTCAGTTCATTACAAAGATTGCTAGGAAGAGCAGAGTTTTGACTGAAGAGATAGTACGTACCCTGAGTACTCCAGTTTACTGCAGAGATTTAGATAGGACTACCCTGAGAGAGTTGATCGACTCTGAGGATAGATTGATTCCTGATATTCCGGTTGATGATGTCCCGAGAGTTTCCGCCCAGAGAGCTCCAAGAGTTCAGCGAGCTTTGATGCAGGATTTATATGAGCGTATGGGTAGCATGGAGATCAGACAGGAGGCGATAGAGAGGATGGATTACAGACAGGCTTATCACTGGGATAGGTACGAGGGTGTATTTGAGCACATGGAAGGAGTTTATAATGTTCCGTTACATGGTGATTACAACCCACCTGGTTATGCTCAACCCTAGTACGACCAGTACTACCAGCAGTGCTATCCGCAGCAGCCACCACAATAGCATCATGATGATGAGGCGAACGAGTAGTTGGATATGTGATTATGTGTGTTTGGACACATTTGTTTCAAAAACAATATTATTATTATTATTATTATTATGATATGTAAATGCCTCTGTTGGCATTAAAAATAATATTTTAAAACTTATTAATTAATTAGAATAATTATTATCATACATATGTCTTGGAATATGTGTATTTGAAACAGGAAAAGAAGATGGAAAAGACAAATGTAAGCAAGAGTTTTGGAGGATATGCAATACAAAAGTATATTTCACTTTCCCTATTTATCTTTTCTCTATAATCTTTCGCATTAAGGACAATGCTCATATTAAGTATGAGGGGGGGGATATAACTTGGAAAAGTGAAAACATTTGAAACCATATTAAATATAAATTTTTTTTATGATCATAAGTATGGGGGGAAAGCAAGTTCCCCCAAAATCCCTAAGAATTTTGGATCTAAAAAAAGTATGAATATCTGAATATCACTAAAAAGAAAAAGTTCGATGCAAGATAATTGATGCCTTTAGCCTGTTCGAGTTAGGGTTTGATTGCAGTCATATATGTCTATTCCGTCATTACGGATGTGTATGTATGGTCTCTTTGTCGCTTTTTTGTAATATTGGTAATCAGTTTGAAAATTATTGAATGTGCTGTAGGTGATTTTGTAAAATTTCTAGAACTTGTGCTTGAAATATTTTCGAGACCGCAATAAGATCACGCTTGCGTGATATAAACATTTTTCTGATTAAGTGGTATTATTAAAATGGAAAATATAAATGAATTGCTTTGTTGAAAATAAACTTATTAATTAAAATCATATGAAATTTATCCGTTTGAAGTGTATTGCGCGGAACTGCTGTGTTCTTTATCATAAGTATGTGGGGAAGGCAAGTTCCCCAAAAGTATATACAAAATAAGTCTGATATATCTGAGTATCAACCTAAACAAGAAGTTTGTGGAACAACGGTTAAGATGGTTTTTTATTTTTATAAACTTTTTTTATAAAACAATATCGAAAAACTTACTAGTATTGTAACCTCTTTCCACATTATAATGTTCGGTCGCTTAAATTAATAAAAAACCGCCATGTCGGTGGAGTTTAGTTTCTTGTACAAGCTTATGGTAATTTGTACATTTCATGACTGTGCGATTTGAGTGAATCTCATTTTATTTCCCTTTCACTAATTGAGCCGTGTGTGGCTAAAAAATAAAAAACTTATATGAATTTCGTTGAGTGCTTTGTCGCGGTTTTCTGCCGCCTTTGATATCGCCTCTAATATACATTAAATATCCTAGAAATGTGTGAATTATTTGTACTAACGCAAATAAAATATTTGCAATAAATTGGTCGTTTCGTTATTTTTAATATTGTTTTAGGTCCAATTTACTGGTAGAAGGTCATCTCTTAAAACGTGTAAGATTTGTGTGTTACTTACATCTAATATTTCGGCTCAAAAGAGGATCATAGAAAAGGGGAATGCTATGTCAGTAGGACAAGTGCGCTGTTTTATTATCAAGTGCGGCGCACTTGTCAGCGGGTTTTAATGCAAGTCATTTATTAGGGATGTGCGGCGCACTTTTATCCAAGTGCGGCGCACTTTCTGCGTCAGTTACTAAAAAATCATCAATGATGCAACTCTTGAATTGCCCAATCATCACTATAAATTAAAAGCACAAAATTTGGAGAAAAATATATATTCACAAACAATAACATTCAGTTTCACAAACACCCTACATCAATCATTCCAAGAGTTGGAGAAGTTTTAGGAAGATCTTGAAGGGTAACCTTCATCTTCTCTGTTTTCCGGTTTTACAGAGCAAGTGAAGTGCCTTTAACTCAGAAGTTTTGGACGGTGCTAGTTGTCCGTTGTTTCTCTGTTCTTAGGAAGGCTAAATTGTTAGATTGGAACTTTTGCTCTTGAATTTAGTAAAAACATGTTTTCATCCTTTTATAATATGAATTTTGGATTTCTCATACTTGATGAATATATTGCTACTATGATTGTTGAGTAGATTAACATGTTTGGTTAGGGGCTTTATGGATATTATGGATCAAACTTGACTCTTTGAATGAACTTTTGATATAAATACTATAAGCTTGATGTTTTTGAACTTAGGATCCTTTAATTTTCGTTTTTTGGTCACAACTCTATCCCGGATATAGGTCGAAAGACTCCGGTTAAGTGACTGATTTCCAAGTTGTCTGTCTGTAACAACTAGACCTTAGCTTTGTGAGACTAGACCTTAGCCTTGTGAGGATCGGCTAAGGAAACGAACATTAACCCAAGTACAAGAAGGTTTAACACTAAACCACATGTCTAACGAACTTGGTTTAGCAAGTTTATATTACTTAACATCAAACACGGATCAAACTTAAGGCATTTTCATGATTAAAGATATAGGCCGAAAGGGTTTTTCGTTATGAATAATGGACAATCTTTCTAAGCAACTAAACATTCTTAAATCGATTATACCTACATTCGTGAATCATTCATCCACTTAAGTTTATCTATTATATTTCTTGTTTCATTAACCAAACATGCCTTTTAATTGAATTAGACCGTTATTTTTTGACCCGTGACAATCTACAAGATAATCTTTTTTTCGTAATATTACCGACTTTATCTTAGAATTGCCAATCTCATGTGGAACGACCTGACTTACCTACAATACTATATTACAAACGAGGGTTATACTTTACCCGTGTGTTTTCATATAATTGTCCGGTATTTTCAGTCTTATAAATTTAAAGCTTTTGAAACACAACAGCCTTTGTCTAACTACCTAAGTAAGTTTCCAAATATTAACTTGACGAGCTAAGTACAATTATCTATGGAGTGACCGATACTTTCCTAGGATTTTCGTATTCCTAACACGCTGCCTATGTCCCTGCAATATTAAATTTACACAAGCACAATTACTAGAATGATCATAGGAATTAGGGTATTTGTTACGTATCACTGCTTGGTATGCTTCTCAATAATGTAATCTTGAACCTGAATGTTTACATGTACCTGTGCTGTTTGTATCTCTTAACAAATCGATTTACTTTTTTCCTTTCAGATTTTCAACTGAGATGTCAGAAACCACTATTGCTAGCTTGGGTGTTGGATAACGCAACCATATACTAGAAGCAAAAGTTTACCGAATGTGGATTTCAAAAACTGTTCCAGATATGAGAGAAATATTTTTCTGCTGCATCCTAATCGATCGAGAGGTAAAAAATATAGAAATTTAATACAATAGCCATTCAGAATTGCTATACATGAAATGTAACACTCAACTATCTTAAGAATAAAGCTATCCAAGCTAATATGGATGTCAAGAATGTGCAGCACTTCAATCTACTTCTTAGGTTCGGGGAAGCTTACAAAATCTCGCAATTCATTTGTGAAGCTACAACCCCATGCCAACAAACTATGGAAAACAAAATAAGTCTCAGGTTTGGAAAGATCACGACATTTGACATTCTCCCAGGACAAGAATCGTAGTTTCCGGATCATCACTTTGAATTTATACCCTACAACCAACTGTCGTCAAAAGTTCCTTACAAAGATGAAAATTTAAAGATGATTTATCTAATTTTAACAGGTAATACTCATTCACACTCATTCTTCTTAACAAATATAGTGACTAACAAACAACATTTATAATGAACATACTATTTAGGCTGCATAAGATCGATTGGTGATCTACCTTCAGGGACGGAACCAGGGGGTGTCCCGGGACCCCCATGGAATTTTGCGGCATAGTGTTAAATATTGTTAAATTTTGGGGCGTAGTGTTAAATTTTGTTAATTTTTTCCTAAGTGCACCTGGTCCCAAAAATTTGCGTTCCTTGTTTCGTATAAATTTTCGTAAATGCACTTGGTCCAATTGTGTCCTGGTTCCGTCCTTGTCTACCTTCCACTGGATCTACCAGCCAGATGAAAGATTGTCGGCGGAAGGTTGACATCGAAAACCTAGAGTAAGTGTTGATGTAAATCATCTATGAATGAATGCGTTCGACGCCGTTTAAATATGCAATTGTTTTGCTGCAGAGGAAACATCGTCGAATTCACCACGTGGGACGAAATGGCGAGATAGTTTAAAAAAAGCGAGACCGACAGACTAGAAAGACTAGTGATCATTGCCGTTAGCTCTTGTCGTGTCTCTAAGTTTAAAGGTACATTCTAATATCTAAAACAACTCATCCTTAGCTATAACTTTTACAATAAAATAGCTACGCACAATCGCAGACTTACAACTATCAGCTACTTCTGCAACTCACTACTACATAAACCCAAGAACACCATAAGCTGAACATTTACATACAACGTAAGCAATACTCAGAATTCTAAACATTTTATACTAACATTTTTTACACATAGATTGTAACTTACACCGAACATTAGCAAATTACAAACTCTAAGCAAAATTCAGTGTAATCCCACCACTGCAGGTAGCAAAATATCGATTCGAAGACCCAGAAATAGAGAAAACAAGAAACCAAGAGACTCTGCACACACTCTTGCAGCAGCCAACTTTAAGGTATTTACACAATAATCACATACACACCACTTTGATTTATACATTTACTAACATACACTACTCAATCGTTCCAGGGAATTCGCTTTACATGTGAAGCGACGATCACAAGATTAAGAGAAGTCAGAGAATGGCATTACACATCGTGCAATCAATGCAACAAGAATGAATCAGAGCAAGAAGGTGTGTACGATTGTGAAGATCACAGGCAACTAGATCAACCTACTCATAGCTATCCCCTATACATATGACAATCATTACATCCATGCGCAGAGCTGATGCAGAAGTACAGAGCAGCAGGCCACCGCCATATACCAAAAGAAATAGTGGACATAATCGGGAAAAAACATGCATTCCATATCCATTTCGGTTTCGGCACAGGAATAGGGTCAGGTTAGTTTATAGTTGATGCCGTTTTGGACAAACAGTTGGCGCTCGAGGGATGCCCCATAATGCCATTGGATACAGGAATCACTGCAACAACCAAAGAAACAACCAACACAGATGAAAACAAAGCAAGTTTTACCAGTTATTCTACTCATACTTTACAAATGTATATTGCACAAGATACACACACCAATTACCATATACATAACGCACCTCTAAAATTAGAAAAAACAATAAACATTCATTAAATGAAATATTTTACAAACCACAAGTTGCATATTTTACAGACCACCAGGACAAACGTGAACACGACTCCACAAACGAACTCTTAAAAGACATTAAAGTAAAAACTTAAACACACGATCGGTCCTAAATTCAGCTTAGGCACAATGACTTATTCTGGCACCACACAACATTTAATCATCAAGCTTAAAACGACACCACGCCCTTGAGCTTCTGAATAAAATGCTCAAGGGCGTGGTGCCATTTTAAGCTTGATGGTTAAATGTTGTATGGTGCCACACAACATTTAACAATCTCTTTGGTGAGGAGACTGGAAAAAAGAAAACTGTTGAAGAACATACAGTTGCAGTGAAGGCATCTAGAAAGAAGAAAGAATGTAAGCCCGTTTTCATCTTGTCGTTGTAAGGGTAAATAAATGATTTTTCTATACAATAATCAGATTATCATTAGCTGAAAAAGGCAAGCAGAATACTATAAACTGATTTTGGCAATTCAAGAAGGTGTGTACGATTGTGAAGATCACAGGCAACTAGATCAACCTACTCATAGGTATCCCCTATACATATGACAATCATTATATCCATGCGCAGAGCTGATGCAGAAGTACAGAGCAGCAGGCCACCGCCAGATACCAAAAGAAATAGTGGACATAATCGGGAAAAAAACATGTATTCCATATCCATTTCAGTTCCAGCACAAGAACGGGGTCAGGTTAGTTTACAGTTGATGTCGTTTTGGACAAACAGTTGGCGCTCGAGGGATGCCCCATAATGCCATTGAATACAAGAATCACTGCAGCAGCCAAAGAAACAACCAACACAGATGAAAACAAAGCAGGTTTTACCAGTTATTCTACTCCTACTTTACAAATGTATATTGCACAAGATACACACACCAACTACCATATACATAAGGCACTTCTAAAATTAGAAAAAACAATAAACATTCATTAAATGAAATATTTTACAAACCACAAGTTGCATATTTTACAGACCACCAGGAAAAACGTGAACACGACTCCACAAACGGACTCTTAAAAGACATTAAAGTAAAAACTTAAACACACGATCGGTCCTAAATTCAGCTTAGGCACAATGACTTATTCTGGCACCACACAACATTTAACCATTAAGCTTAAAACGGCACCACGCCCTTGAGCTTATGAATAAAATGCTCATTCACACGGGCCCTAAATTCTGCCTTTCTCCCTAAGATCTGCAACTGCAACATTCTATGCGTGTCTTTATTCTGAGTTTCTCGCAGAAAATCAACCATATTCTTAAGGACAAGTCGTCCTGGCAAAGCGTCTAGCTGTTGAAGAAACTGTACCTTCTCATCCACTATGGCAACCATCTCGCTGCATAACCTATTAGTCTCCCTATCA
>BQNB010161903.1:0-14624 GCA_026074375.1 Tanacetum coccineum | reverse complement strand
GCTTGTGTTATGATTATGAATGCTTTTGATGTCACACCATATTTGTAATACTCCTACCCTTTCGGGTCGGGGCGTTACATTAATAAACATACAAAGTTTCTACAACAAGTTATTTTGGATTTATCCAAGGTAATTTAACCTTAGACAACCTAAGGAATCGATCTAGGATTGGGATCAACAAGAATACTACATAGATTGATGATGATGTGTATCTCATGTTCTTTGATCTTGTAAGGTGAGAACTTGAATGTCAAACACGATGAGATACACTGAGATCTTGGTTTATAATAGTCTAAGTTTGAGTTTGTTTATTTTGTTAAGATGATGTATTTGTTGTGGAGGATGGAATTTGAGTAGAGTTATTGGATTTGATTGTGTTGTAGTTGTGGATGTTGATGTGATAAGTCATTCTGTCGGTTTTGTTTTTTCGATAAATCGTCTGTTGAGTCGACTCAGTAAATACCGAGTTTACTCGGCTGAGTTGACTCGGTTATCAAAATTAATTTCAATATCGAAATTGGTTCATCAGTACTTTTCAATAAATCTTTTTCGACAACATTTCTCGGTAACACTTGTTTCGGTTAAATCGGTGTCTGATCTTAGTAGCTGTTAAGAATAGTTTCAGTATCCATAGACATTAGTACAGATCTGTTCTTTTCTACCATTTTCAACTTCGACAGCAGTGTAAAATCGAATTTGACCGTTTGACCAAAGCTCAACGTCGTTGACTTCCGAAATTGATGTTTCCAGTTCCGAAATTGTGAAATAAGCAGTTTTAGCACATCTTATGATCGAATCTGATCGAATTTGGACAAATCTTACGATAAAACCGTAAGCAGCCAAACTCGATCAAATCAAACACTATCAAAAATAAGCTACGAAACTGCTGAACTGTGTAATAAGCTGTAAACGTAATGAACTGCTAAACTGCTGAATAAACCACATCAGATCTGAATATGCTAAATAAACCATACGAACTGAATCTTGGACTGAAATAAGCTCAAATAAGCTGCTGGACCGATAATCAGAACTGAATAAGCAGAAATAAGCCAGAATAAGCTGAACCGAATAAGCACTAAAACATCACGAATCGCTCCTGCAGCTCTGATACCACTTGTTAGGTTTCTCGATTCACGATCTCGGGAGGTCGGGAAAACTCAAAGTATATTTTCATCATTTTCAAAGGTTTTTTTATTAAAAGAAAAAAGGAAAATGGAAATTACAATTATGAGCTTCACCCTCTAATGTTGATTAGAGGGGAGTATTTATAGGCTAAACACAAGGACACTTTAGACTAATTACACTTTTAGTCCTTGTGTTTTAACTTAAGCCTAAACTAGTGTAATTACCATATAGACACCACATTTTTAATCCTAACAAGGATGCTTTATGCGGATACGTTAATTATGACAGGATACAACGTGTCTAGGTCTTAGGATGATGTCCTGCCTAAGTCTTAAGAATGATATGCTGCTTCGAGATAAGAAATCATTGCACTAAATAAACAAACCAACATTTAATTGGATTTAATATGGCTAATACAGTTTTCTATTATTTGGCTTGTACCGCTTTTTTATCTTCTGATTGTTTTCTTGCATGTTTATTGTGTTTAGAATTGATTATTGTCACCATAAAACCTGTGCTAGTGTCTCAGGATGAAACCCCCCCCCATATCCGTTAGAAGCGTATATAGCATAGGTTTAACAAGTAATTAGAATTAACTTAACTTGAGTAATTAAAATACTGATAGATTATAAGGTTAACGACCTCGCTCTTAGTATTTGACACCATACTTACCATGAAAGTGTTGTTTTAGGATAAGTCGGCTAAATATAAATTTAAAACTTGGTAATCAATAAATTGACCCTACACGCCAGCACATCAAGTTTTTGACGCCGTTGCCGGGGAGTGAAGTTGTTTAATTCTTATTTATTAGTGTTTTAGTTTAGTTTAGCTTAGATTAATTTGCATATTTGTGTGTTTGTTTGTGTGTTTAATTTTTTGCATTGTATATTTGGTTGATAGCAATTTCACGTATATATAATATATCAAAGTATTTATAGAAATATACAAATAATCCTTGAGGACAAAGATTAAATGCAATTTAAACACAAAAATATATAATATAATACGTTTAACCGGTAAGTGATTACCGGGTCGTATCCCAAAGAAATGTGAATTGATACCCTCGATTTAGTTTGGACAATGTTATGAATGATTTTTAACTTTTTGAATGATTTTCTACGACTAAAAACAATTAAATGCAAGTAAAATAACTAAACACGCGGACGAAAAACGGAAATGACAAAATAAACCCTAATTAGCACCTTAACCTAGAATTTGAATTAAAAATCTAATTCTATGAGTAAAAATAAAGGGATTTGCAAAATTTGAAAACTTAACGATAAAATTTGAAAGAAATCACAAAAACGAATAACGGGAATCGAAAACCGAGCCCTAAAAGCTAAAATGCTCAACAATAAACATACGAGAGTCAAACTCATTTTCCTACATTCTAAATGATAAAATAAAATTTTCTAAAAAAAGTTTATAATTTTATGATTTTTTAAAGTTTTTTTATGAAAATAAATGTTTAAAAATAATAAATTAACTATAAAAATTCTAGAAAACTTAAGAAATTAGCTTATACTAATTAAAACCTAGGAAAAATAAGCTCGAGATCACAGCTTATTAAATAAGCCACGAAATAAGCTGTGACAGCTTAATAAGCTTATTGGGCTAAAATGTATATAAAGAATTGATTGTGCAAGGGTCTTATGAAAAAGACCCAAGGGCACAGCGGTAGTGTGTGGTGTGTTATAAAGGGTTAAGGTGTTGAGGTCGGGGGTTCGAGTCTTGCTCTCCCCCGACTTCCACTTCCTTTTTTTTTAACTTAAAAAAGAAAAGTTGTTAAGCACCTAAAGATAAGCAACTTTAATAAAAGCAATATAAGCTGAAACCTAGAAATAAGCACTCAAAAAGCTTTGGAAAAAGCTGTTTACAGAAAGTGAGCTTTTGAGCTCCAAAAAGCTAATTTTCACTTATAAGCTTGCACACAACTCATTTTAAGCTCAAATTTGAAAACAAAAACTGTCCTAGAAAGCTAATGATGTGTATGAGCTAAATTCAATAAGCTAATTTAACTGAAAACACTATAAGCTATCTAAATCCTATGATCTAAGAGGTAAACTCAGGAACTAACATGTTAAGCTCAAAAACTAAATAATCAATTATTATTAATAAGCAAAAATAGGAGCTAAGCTTGCAAAAACTTAACAATCTACTTATAAGCTATTGATTTAAATCATAACATCCAAACTTATAAGCTAGAAATCTAAATTTAAAAGCTAAGATCTAGTTACTACTGTTTTTGGCTTTTTGAGGTAATTTTATGAATTTTAAAAGCAAATTAATCCTAGAGATTAAGCTGGAGATTTGAAAAGAAGTTTTAAACTAACTTATCCTATGTCTAAACTATAAGCATACTTAATTTTAGAAGCTAAATCCTAATTAAGCTAAAAGGCTACAGTTAGGAACTACAGTTTTTCTTCCTGATGCAATTTGCAAAAGGGTGAAATCCAAATGCAGGTGACCCTTAAGGTTAAACCTGCATTAGACACTCTTAATGAATGAATTTAAACACAACTCAAAGAAGATCCAAACACACAGAGCTTGGATCCGAAATTCTCAATTAGCTTTTGAAAACAAACTCCCCAGGTGCAGGAGCTAAAAGATTAGGCCTTAACTTTTTATAATATGAAATCTAACTTGTGAAAATAGTTTTTCTACTCATTTTAAATGAAAATCAAACTGACTCAAATGATTTGCTCAACTTAATTTGACTTTAAAGAATCAAAACTGCATATTCCAAACACTCCTTAAGCTATTGACAGATTTAATAAAACTTGACTAAATGAAGTCTAGCTAGAAAATCTAAAGTACTAGATCTCAAATAGCTTATAACAAGCTTGATTAACATAAATCAACAATCAACTAAGCTAGAATTAAAGATCTACAGATTAAGCTAATTATTTTTGGCTTTTTGGTTGATTTTATAACAGATTGAACAAAACTAAAATCTAAGCTAAATTAACTTAAGACAGATGATCAATTAAGACTAATAATCATAATAAGATAAGAATAAGCACAAAATAGCAAGCTAATAAGCAATTTATAAGCAAATTTAGAATAGGAAATTTAAGACAAGAAAAGTAAATAAACACTTACAATCAACCTTAGCTAAACAAAGGTTAGAAAAGCTCGAATGAGCATCTACAAGCTCTGGCTTATCCTAAGATAAGCCAGTATAAGTCCATGTGAGTTCTTCCCTTCTAAACTCATCTTCCAAAAGTTACAGTCCAAATAAGCAAAGGTACTTTAAGCTGATTTTAAAGTTTTGAGTATGATTAAGGCTTAATTAAGCTCAATCACAAGCTTATAGACTTGTGAGAGCTAGGATGAGCTTATATGAGCTTATGTAACAGTAGCGTATCATTTGAAGAAGATTAAGTACTTATGATTAAAAACAAGAGCTTATGACAGATTATTTTAAAATAAAAACTCAATTTCATTAACTAAAAGCTTGATTACATTATTGAAAAGAAAATTACAAAAGCTTCAAAGAAAATTACATAAGCTAATTATTAAAACTAAAATTAAGCTAAAATCTAAAGCTAAAAAAACTCCTCCCAACGACTGTGAGAGTGAAGGGCTATTTATAGCATCCAGCTGAACCTTCTAGTCTGTTTACACGCTCCTCAGTCCTCCAATCTTAGCCCTTGGTCATATGCTAATCATTGGATGCTTCTTATCCACCGTTGGATCACTTGATAGCTCACACGGATTTCCAACGTGGCAATCCGTGGTTTGTAGCTTCTTATGTTTCTTCTAAGTGTATAATTAGTGCAAAATATTCCTTTCCTTGTGCTTTATTAATAGCCCGCGTGGCATATCTTGAAGGGTATTGACCAATGAGAACTTGTGAATGACGTTTGTTATTGCCAAGGTGTACTTTAACACCTGAATTGTCCTTTTTGTCCTTCAATTGGGATTTGCCCCATGATTTGACTAGGAGGTTAAATTGGGAGATATGGTGAATAGTGTTAACCACTTTTCCCGCTCGTTTTTGACTGAGAAGGGGTAATTAGGGGGGTTTGACTTGGTCTTGTTTGACCTGAGGTTATATAAAAAGAAATGAAATAGGCCAAGAGATGGATTTGGGCTTGGACTGTTTTATGGGTTTAGTTGATATAGAAGGATAACGGTCGTTATCTTTTATTAATAAAAAGATAACGACTGTTAGGGCATTTAGGGTTTAATTTGTTATTTTGGATATTTTGAGGGACTGAATTGGAACTTTTGGGATTTTTGTCTTTTTATGTTTGACCAAGGGTTGACTAATTGTTGACTTTTTGACCTTTGATAGAAAGCTTCCGGCTTTTTGCGTTTTTGCTATTGAATCCCCGGCTTCTTGTGTGCTCTTCCGTTCCTCGTGTCCGTGTTTGTCCGGTTTTGACCGTTTTCTTGTGGTTTTTGCTTTATCCGTACCTACATAATTACAAAGACAAAACAAGCAATATTCAAGCATTTTAAGCACAATTTTGTCTTTTTAGGGTCTATTTTGATATAAAATGGATATGTGTTTTCACACATATCAAAATTCCCCAAACTAAGCGATTGCGTGTCCTCACGCAATATTATATGCCTTATAACCAAATACCTCAAAACTTCCCCAAACTAAACCTTTGAAAAGTAGCAAAGATTTTTGTGGAGAGAGTTAAGAGATCACAAGTTATAAAACACCCCTATTTCCCATTTTTCTAAAACTTTTCCATTTTTTCTCATTTTTTTTAATTGAGATTATTTCGACTTTCGTTATTTCTATAATTGTTAGGAATCATAAAACAAGATGCATTTCGATTCCGAGAATGCCCCAAAAAGGATAAATTCATCGTTCCTGACTTTTCACTTATCCAAAAAAAGCTTAAAACAAAATCACAGCTAAATATCAGTAATGATGCTAACACTACTCATATTTGCAACTTGTGAACCTTTTACTCCTGACATTTATTATATCTTAAGTGAGTGTGCTATCTTGAATTTCAACCATGGATCAACTTTTTGCAACATACTATGATTTACGTTTCACCTTAGAATAATGAGTTTAAAGGCGAGATCATCCCATGTAGCAACTTTTGTCTCGGCACATCCCAACCTTACGGCTAAGTGACCAGGCTTTTGACACCCCACAGAGACTAGTATCGGGACTCACGGACCTTAGGTTTCAAATACTCTTAGGTTTCCCGAATATTCATAGCTTATAAAATAGAATAGTCAAAGTGCAAAAGCATATTTGAATTTAACAAAAAGAAGTTAATTTATTAATTTAACTATTTAGACATTTATGCAATTGTAACCCTCGACCTTTTAGAAGGCTGCAACATCGGTTGTGAGCCGGCAAGATGCAGCAAACTTTTATCAGTCTCGGATCTTTATTCTTACTATGGGCTTTTTTTAGAAGACTACCACATCGGTTGTGAGCCGGCAAGAGGTAGTAAACTTTTATCAACCCACAGCTTTTATTATTATATTTATTTATTTTTTTATCATTTTTTTTACACTTATTTATTTAAAGAAGACTTCTTTTTGAAAAATTCAAGTATAAATTTGAACTAAGACTAAAATTTTTGCTATATATATTACATAAAAATTGTTGATTTAAGTTTAATCTCCAAAAACAGCACGTATATTAATCCGGTTAAGAGCTTATGGGAGAAAAAGCAACAAGTTACATACATGAGCTCTTAAGATTTCCAAATAATCCTTGTTTAGCATCCTACTCATACTTAACTCTATCATTTTTCGTTCTTCGCGAATTAGCGAACGCTTAGCCTAAAAGTTAAGGAACAAGCTAGAGCTCAACATGCTCGATCGGGTCAAAATTTACTCTTATTCTTACCCAGCAAGAAAGTCAAAATTATGACAAAAACACTTATTTTATTTTTGAAAATTTTTAAATTTTTTCATATTTTATAAAATTTTGTGGGAAAAACGGGGTACGTGAGAACAACGGCAAAAAGTAGGCAAGATCATATCGAAGATATACTACCCCATACTAAAATCAAACATTGTCCTCAATGTTTCCTAGCCTAAGTCCTAAAAACCCCATACTAGAACTCAAAAAGTCTAATGCATAACTAAAACATGAAGAAAGTATCACAAAAATCTTAAGCCGTTTATCAAGTGTGCTATAAGAGAAATGTTAATCGATAATATTCTTTAGGATATCGGATTTCCCCAAACTAATGGCAAGCAAAGGCTAGGAAGCTCCGGTAGCTCTCCTGGAAAAGCACAAAGAAGCGGAGGAGCGGGAAGCGCGAAGCGTTTTAAAACCTTCTCCTTTTGGGTCGAAGGTTGCAGGATCAACCCTCCTTAAAACCTCACTTATAGGTTTGATTAAACTAAAGATGAGCCAAAACACAATTAACAATCGCTAATTACAATATTAAAAGAAAATAAAAATAGAAGTGTAAAATATTTTTGTATTTTTATATTTTTTTATAATAAGAAGAAAATATCCACAATTGAAAGCGATAACTTCACGAGGAAGGGTCTTCAAACATTAATCTTCGAACAAAACACTATAGTCGTAACACACCTCCCCGGCAGCGGCACCAAAAATTGATTCTTAATATAATAGTATATAAATATATATATAACTAAAATACCAATTATCAATAAATATAATAATATTTTTCCGATAAGAATTGAAAGAATACTACTTATCAAAAGTAAAATTCAACACCTTTCCCAAGCCTAACCCCGACGAAGTGCGATTGAAAATTGGTTGAGTTTGTGTCGCGTGATTTGAATGTTTTAAAGAAATTTTGATTTTGGTTTTCGATAAACTACTAATGAAAATACAAATAAACAAGTAAAGCAAGTAAAACACGTAAACATTAAATCATTTAAGAAATTAAGCATAAAACGATAACGGTGAAATTAAAACTCAACATTTAAGCAAATAAATCAAAATTTAACCCTAACAATGTTTTTTCATTTTTTATAAATCCTAAATGACTAAAAATAATTTTAGAAAAAAGAATTAAATTTTTCTGATTTTTATTTTATTAATTATGAATTAAAAACAGATTTAATCTAAATAAATCATTAAAAATAGTAAACTAATTTTAAAAATTCTAGAAAAATTACAGAAAATATTTTAAAAAATTCTAAACCTAAGAAAATAAAACTGGCTAAAGAGCTTTTGCTAATAAGTTGTAAATAAACAAAACAGCTTATAACACTTAATAGTCAAAAAAACCTTAAAACCAAATGCACGCTAGAGTCTTTCAAAAAGACCAAGTACGCAGATGGTTAAGGAAGTGGTGTTAAAAGTGTTTTGTTGGAGGGGAGGTCACAGGCTCGAAACCTGTGGCCACCCTTTTTTATAAAACATTTTTTTAATTTTTCTTTTGAAACTTAAAAATAAGCTGACATAAAACAACTTTTGCAAAACCAACTTTTTCTAAACTTCCAAATTAAGCTAGAGAGTAGCTTATAAAAGCCAGCAGTACTAACTTAAGGTTAGTACTGCTAGTTAAAAACTTAGTGCTGCCAAGGCTTTTAAGTTGATTAAATCTTACTCTCTCCGTCCCATAATAAGTATCCACTTTGGCTTTTTTTGTCTTTCTTGTTCAAATTTGACCGTAAATATTTTCATCCGTGTTCTATAATACTTGATGAAAAAACGTTAACGGGAATTTAAAAATGCCACATTTAAGCAAATAAATCAAAATTTAACCCTAACAATGTTTTTTCATTTTATGTAAATCCTAAATGACTAAAAATAATTTTAGAAAAAAGAATTATATTTTTTAGACTTTTATTTTATTTATTATGAATTAAAAACAGATTTAATCTAAATAAATCATTAAAAATAGTAAACTAATTTTAAAAATTCTAGAAAAATTACAGAAAATATTTTAAACAATTCTAAACGTAAGAAAATAAAACTGGCTAAAGAGCTTTTGCTAATAAGCTGTAAATAAACAAAACAGCTTATAACACTTAATAGTCAAAAAACCCTTAAAACCAAATGCACCCTAGAGTCTTTCAGAAAAGACCCAAGTGCGCAGATGGTTAAGGAGGTGTGTGTTAAAGTGTTTGTGTGGGAAGGGGAGGTCACAGGCTCGAAACCTATGGCCACCCTTTTTTATAAAACATTTTTAAAATTTTTTCTTTTGAAACTTAAAAATAAGCTGACATAAAACAACTTTTGCAAAACCAACTTTTTCTAAACTTCCAAATTAAGCTAGAGAGTAGCTTATAAAAGTCAGCAGTACTAACTTAAGGTTAGTAGTGCTAGTTCAAAACTTAGTGCTGCCAAGGCTTTTAAGTTGATTAAATTTTACTCTCTCCGTCCCATAATAAGTATCCACTTTGGCTTTTTTTGTCTTTCTTGTTCAACTATGACTTTTAAACTGACATTGAAACAAAAACATGACTTCTAAAGAACTTTTTAAAGGATTAACAAATTAAGCTGATAAAAACAGTTTTAGACTATGAAACTTAAAGAATTTGATCAATACTTGGTAGAATTGCTAAAAACTGAAAACAACTTATTATTGCTACTAATTTAACTGAATTAAGGCTAAATTAAACTGACTTAATTAACCAAAACTAGATATACCAGTTTTAACTCTTGGATAAAACTGATTTCTAAACACTCCTTTAGATTTTTGAAAAAAGCTTTTTTAATACTTAATAAGACTAAAAACTTATAAGATTTTGAAACAAACTTATTAATATGACTTAATAGATGACATAAAAGCTGTCTACTCAGATTAATAAGCATATATCCAATAAGCTTATGCTTATTGGATTTTAGAGAGATTTTTGACTTAAAGCACAAATTACTTCTAAATAATAATATAAGCACTAAAACTAATAGATCTAACACAAATACGCTCAAATTAAACAATTAAAAGCATATTAAGCTATCCATAAGCAGTAAATAAGCAAATGCAAATAATAAGCTAAAAGTGAGAAAAGTGAAACTCACTTGATCCTTTGCACAAAAAAAAGGATGATTAAGCTTTCAAAGCTGATCTACAAGCTCCAGCTTATCATAGATAAGTTGGTATTGTCCATAAGCCCATCCCTTTTTGGTTTATCATCCAAATAAGTTGAAGTACATTTTTGCGAGAGTTTTAGATGATTAGATTACCCAGTTAAGCTTTAGAAAGCTTAACTGAGTTAGGACTAGCTTATTAGTTAACAAAAGAGCTAAATGAGCTTATTAGCTTATAACAAAACACATTTAAACCATAGTTGCTTAAGAGTAAAATAGAATTTAAGGCACAATATAAACGAAATTTGAATTTTATTAAAACTGAAAGTGATTACAAGCTTTTGAAAAAGTAAATTACATCAAATGAAAGACATTAAGCTAAAATAAGCTACTAATAAGCTACTAAACTACACTATTCCTACTTCTAAGCTAGATGATTTGCACTGTGTAATTCATGTGCTATTTATAGCAGTGAGAAGAGTCTTCTAGACCTTGAGACGCTCCTCTTGTCCATCAATCCAAACCCTTGATTTAATTCAAATCCATTTGAGCCCTTGATTGCCTTTCACGTTTCATCCACCAATCATGTACTCTGGGATTGCCAGTTTTCACGCTCTATCCATTCTCATGCTCGGTTTTGTCCGTTTTAGCTTCATTTTTGTCCTTTAGTGAATATTCGGTACCTGCACAGTATTCAAAGCTAAACAAGCATATATTTGTCATTTTATGTCGTTAAGTTATGGTTATTTAGCTCGTTTTTTATAGCGTAAAAGGTATGTGTAATTAACCCATACATAAAATCACCCATACTAATATTTTGTATTGTCCTCAACGCAAATGCCATAAGTAAACACTTTAGAAAACCAAGAATCTCAATCCCCCTTGACTAATTACCTCGAAAAATAGCTAAGTGTTCATCAAGGGGAATTAAAGAATCACTAGCTTTGAAAAGCCCCGTTTTGACCATATTTATAAATCTACACTTATTACCACACATATATTTTTTTTATATTTTTCTTTTTTCTTTTTCTAAGTAGAATGTTTGGACTTTAGTTATTTTCATAACTTTTAGGGTCACGGAATAAGAAGCACTTTAATCCTAAAATGCCCGAAAAGGATAAATTCATCGTTCCTGACTTTTCACTTGTCGCAAACTAAGCTTAAAAACAAAATCACCGTTAAATATAAGTCAAGATGCAAACACTACTCATACTTGTAACTTGTGAACCTTTTCGCTCCCGACAATTATTATACATTATATGAGTGTGCTTATTTCGAATTTCAACCATGGATCAATCTTTTTAAGAAAATTGCAATATTTCTATGCTCCACGTTCCACCCAAGAATTTATGATTTTGAAGCGAGATCATTCCATGTTGCGACTTTCTTCTCGGCACATTTCCCCCCCAACTAAAATAACCATACGGATGACAGGCTTAGGTGACAAGGTTTTTGACACCCAAAGAGAATAGTATTGGACCTCACGGACTGTTTGTTTCAAAACTCTTTAGGCTTCTGTTTAAACAATTCATTTAGAAAAATCACAAGCTAAAATGAAATAGTCTTAGTTCAAAAACATATTTAAATTTAAGAAAAAGAGATTTTCCTATATTTATTAAATCACATTTATTACACTTAATATAATTACACATCCTTTAAACTAAGGAAATCCTCGACCTTTTAGAAGGCTGCAACATCGGTTGTTAGCCGGCAAGATTCAGCAAACTTTTATCAGTCTCGGATAATTACTATGTGCCTTATTTAGAAGACTGCAACATCGGTTGTGAGCCGGCAAGATGCAGTAAACTTTTATTAGCCCACAGTTTTTATTATTATTACCTTATTTTTTTATTTTTTTCAATTTTTTTAAACACTTTATATTACCACGATATAGAGAAAATTTCTTTTTAGAAAATTTAAGTATAAATTTGAACTAAGACTAAAATTATTGTTATCGACTGTACTTCAAAAATCGTTGATATAAGTTTAATTTTCGAGAAGAGCACGTATTATTAATCCGGTTAGAAGCGTATAGGAGAAAAAAGCCATAAATAAAAGCCACAAACTACACTTATGAGCTCTTAAGATTTCCAACTAATCCTTGTTTAGCATCTAACTCATAATTAACTCTATCATTTCTCGTTCTTCGCAAATTTAAAATCTTTAATAAAAAGATCCGCGAATGTTTAGTCTAAAAGTTAAGGGACAAGCAAGAGCTCAACACGCTCGATCGAGTCAAAATTTATTCTTATTCTACCCAACAGGAAAGTCAACATTTTGATAAAACACTTATTTTATTCTTGAAAACTTTTAAATTTTTTTATTTTTTTGGTATTTTGGTGGTAAAAACGGGATTACGTGAAAACAACGACTGCATGCACAATCAAATCGATAGACCCCCCCCCATACTAGAATTGAACATTGTCCTCAATGTTTTAAGAAGGGTCTCTACGTAAATCTAAAGCCGTTTATTAAGTATGCATAAAGATAAACGTTAGTCAATTAAGATTTAGGATATTGGATTCCCATAATAATGCAAAGTATTGAAGCTCTAGTGAACGAAGGACAAAACCACGAGCACGAGAGGCTTCAAAATCCGGGGCAATCCTAGACAAACATCACAAAACACAAAGCACGAGAAAGGAAGAGGCGAGCTTCCTCACAACACACTTATTCATTACTACTATATAATTATATAAAGATAAGCATGGGTTGCCACCCACGAAGCGCTTATTTTTGTTAACCGAGTCTTGGGCCTGACTCGATCCCTCTTACTTGAGTTGGTCAAGGAGGATAGAAATGGAGAAACGGAACATCCAAGGTAGGAATGTTCCCTCCATAGATCATCATCTGGCTTTCAGAAAAAAGCTAGAAAGCTTTAAAACCCCGATGAGATAAGAGACGAGGAGATTTTTCCTTATTAGAAGCAAGAATTCCAGGATTGAAAACTTTGTCGTCATTTTTGGATGAAAATGGAAGCAAAGTGTCAAACATTGGAGAAAGGGTAGGAAGGTTGGGTAGAACATTAGGCACATGAACATAAAGTTCTCTTGTCGAATTATCAAAAATATCATCCACCACTTTTGTAAAAACTCCCGTATCGGGCTCAATTTCATCAACATCCAGTGGTTTTGCAGGAGGACGAGGGGATGATGGAACATCAAAATGAAATCACTCATTTTTCATGAAGTGAAGGGGAATCATTGCTAAGAAATTCATCAAAGAAAAGGATATCCCCTTCAGAGTCATAGTCATCATTCTCAATGCCCGGTGGCATCGAGTCATCTGGAGTAAGAAATAAATCGATCTCCTTCATAAGAGAGTCACTATCCTCAACGGGGATAGGAGATGGAGAGAAAGATTCGATTATAGCATCAGAATTTTCAGAATTGAATTCTTCCGGGGGTCGAGGAGATGAATTATCATTCAACAATTTCTCAACAAGATGAATTTCTTCCTCTGGATCAAAGTCGGCTTTATTAATTCCTGGTGGAATTAAATCAATATGAGCGAGTTCACCGGAGAACTCCTCGAGAAGAGAATCAAACTTAGGAGAAAAAATAATCAAAGTGTCTTGATTAAGCAAGGATTCTATAAGATAAGACTCAACATTAAAGTGATGCGGATCTATCTTAGCAGAAATGATTTCTTCATCAGAAAGAGGGTTCGAAAAAAATTTAAAATTTTCTTTTGGAACGTCCTTATCAAAAAATGACTTGTCGTCACTAGAGGAAAATTCGTTGTCAGCATCAAAGAGAGGATTAGAGACAGTTGTAAAATAATCACAAACGGGCACATTACACTCACTTTCAATATCGGATAAATCCTCAGACTCACTTGGGGTTGGGATAAGGTTCTCAACACTAGACTTTAATAATTCGTCTGATTCCGTTTCCTGAATTGTGCTAAGATGCTCATCCCCAATACTTAGAGAGTCTGTAATCGAAAAGTCGGGTGTGATTGCATCAAACGAAGTCTTTTCAGGAATTTGTTGAATTCTTTTAACTTCGTCTGGAAGAAGTTCCTCGTCATCATCACCATCATAGAAAATGTCATGATTATGATAGATACGTCGCGTAAGCTCGGAAGGATTAGTAATAATAGTAGCACTTTTGGTCAAATGAATAGTATAAGTAGTAGACGGAGTGCTAATATTATCACAGACAGCATTGTAAAAATATGGGACGGGTGAAGGCTCAGAAGGATTAGCTGCATGTTCTTCAGCTAACGATTCTTGTTTTTCCTCAACTGACTGCTCTTGTAAAAGAATAGCCTCCTGCTCATGTCGTTGACTCATTATTTTACAATAGGATTGCATCATTATTTTTAATTTTTCGATACTTATCTCTTCAGGAGGTTGATGAATGTCGGAATACTGCGGGGGTTGGAATTGGTCAAAACCGGAAGAATTAAAATTATATAAATTTTAGTTCATCGGTTGATACTGAAAAGTCTCATGAGGACCCCTGCAGTTTTCACAACAAATAAATTGTTGTGGGAAACTTCGTGAAGTTTGTGGAAAATTATCAAAGTTTTGATTGAAACACATGTC
>BQNB010161902.1:0-14625 GCA_026074375.1 Tanacetum coccineum | reverse complement strand
TAAACACAAAAGAAGAAAATCAGAAGATAGAAAAGCAGTACAAGCCAAATGATAGAAAACTATATTAGCCATATTAAATTCGGTTCAATGCTGGTTTGTTTGTTTCAGTGCAATGATTTACTTATCTCGATGTGTCATATCATTCTTAAGACTTAGGCGGGTTATCATCCTAAGACCTAGACACAATTAATCCTGTCACAATTAATGCGATTCACATAAAGCATCTTTTAGTTTAATTATAATCTATCTTAGGGAATCAAAGCAGTGGTGATCCTGTTAAAACCCTAGCCCAATGGGACTTTACCCACTTATTGTTTGACGGTGTTTTATATACTGGTAGTCCACTATTCAAATCTTTATCAGTTAATTAAGAGCATGATTGCTGAAACATAAACGGGTCACCTACCGGTCTACCTAATCTCATAATTTAAAGACAAAGACAAAACGTTATTTATGATCCTATTGGTCTAGTAATATAAAACAGGATATGGGGAGCTATCCCGGTATCTATATTACTTTTTAGATATCACTAGACCCAGTTGAATGATAGGTCGCATATTCAAACACATAAACAAGTATGAGGTGATAGACATAATTAAACAATCAACGATTAATTAAGAAATCGATTTTAAAACAAACAAAACATTAAACTTTCATTAAGATGGCTAATACCCGAGGGTATTAGCCCACAACCATTGTAATTATACAAGCGTAATCAAACAATTAAAATCGAACGATTAAGAAAGTAAAAATTACACGATGTCTTCTATGGATTCGTGATCAATGATTGACCTTGGTTGTTGATCTTCTCTTCTAAAATTCGTCTTTAATGAGTATGGTATATAGAATATGATATTGCACCCTGAAAACTCATTTTTGAGTCATCTATTTATAGTGTCTGAAAAAGACTTGATACGCCGTATCTGGCTAGGTCGATACGGCGTATAGGGCTGGATTCCTTAGAGTGCGCGCTACATTCTCAATCAATCAGTGATATCATTCCAAATTTACTTTTATTACCGTATCTTCGAATAGTTATCTTTATGGATACGGTGTATGGAAGCAGTCAGATACGCCGTATTGGGAATTGGTCAAACGCGCTTTCTTGTGAAGTCTTGGCGCTGATACGCCGTATCTCTTTTGTTGGATACGGCGTATGTAGTCAGAATTCAACATTCTTCAAATGCCTTCATTTTAGCTCCAAATTATGCACCTTTTAGCTTGTCTTTACAAAACACTCCTGAATTACTGCATTTGTAAACTTTAAAGCAATTAAGTACCAAACAATGCAATAATTATATAAAGGTGGGCAAAACATATGGTATAAATAATATAATAAAGTGACGTTATTATAGATGTCACACGTAGTCTTAACGACAAGGTAGGGAAATGCTAAGACAATACTCTATGGTTCATTGTAGTCATCATCAAGAAAGTACAATGATCTGGGAAAGAGTACAAGATTTCCAGCTAGGTGTGGAAAGCTATCAACAGAAGGTTAACCTTATTGCAATAACAATTACTTTCCCTGACATTGGGAAGCATAAGATGTTCTTCACCGTCTTTGAACCAGTATATGGCATCATATACATGAACATCAAGAAAGAAAAGAGAGTGATGAGACATCAAGAGATTCATAAGTTTTGTGATGCTACATTGAAAAGAGTCTTGGAAGGGTTGAAAAGCTATAATAATGATGTGAAGCATGGTTATGTGACTCCAAGTCTTAGTAAAGAAGATGTTGAGTACCTATAATTGTTTGAGGAAGAAATTAAAGAAGGGTTGAAGCATCGTGATCAGATGAGACGTTAGGAGATGTATATGAATGAAATACCACTAGGATCAAGAAGGGAACACCCAAAATAATCGACCCTTAGGGGGGAGATTGTTAGGACCATAAAGTGTCGATTGTGATACTTTAGGTGGTTTTATTTATTATTAATGTTTTTACTTTATTTTATAAGTAGAAAGTAGTTTTTAATAAGAAAAAATATGCTTAAAGTGAAAAATAGCACATTATCGAAAGAAAAAGGGACTACTTTTAGGGGCCAAAATTAGGAAAAATAATGAAGGAAGCTAATCCTCCCCACGTCTATAAATATCCCCTAATCAACATTAGGGGGTTAAGGCTTGTAACTCTCACTTTCTCTCCCACTTCTCTTTTCTTTATAAAATTTGAAAATTGTGAAAGTCTTGCCTTCCTCTCTTAATTCTCTTTATACGAAACCTTTCTTTATCGTGTGATTCAAGATAAAATGTGGCCTAACAAGGTTGATTTCATAATATGGTAAAAGAAGATGCACTTTCTTCTTTCTACCATGAGTGTGGTGTATGTTCTTACTACGCCAATGCCTGAAGATGATGAGAATGTTACCGTGGAACATATCCAGAAAAGGAGCAAATAGGAGAATATACTAAGTGATCGTGAATCATTCCTCAAAGGAATTTCTGATTCCTTGTTTGACTAAAACCAAAAATGTTGAATCTGGAAAAGAACTATAGGATTCCTTAGAAGCCAAATATATGGCTGAGGATGCATCAAGTAAGAACTTCCTTGTAAGTGATTTCACTAATTACAAAATGACTAAATCAATACCAGTTATAGAACAATACAATGAACTTCTTTATATACTTGGTAGATTTACACAACATAAAATTAACATGGATGAGGCTATTTAAGTCTCTTGTATCATTGATAAACTCCCTCATTCATGAAAAGATTTCAAGCATACCTTGAAACATAAGAAGGAGGAACTAGCTCTTGTTGAGTTGGGCAGTCCTCTGCGTATTGAGGAGTCCCTTAGGATGCAGGATAGTGACAAGCTAAAAGGCAACAATGTTTTTGGTCCTTTAGTTGTCAATATAGTGAAGCATAACAACTCCTCCAAGTATACTGACAATAGGGGGAAACGTAAGCATCAGGTTGACACTAAAGTTGATCCTAGCAAGAATTCTAAACTACCTTGTTGGAAGTGTGGGAAACCTGAACACTTAAAAAAGGATTGCAAGGCTGTTAAGGTTGGCAATAAAGACAATGGTTCAAGCACAAATGGTTTAGTGAATGGTTCATCCAACAAATTGAAAGGTCAGATCATGTTTAATAAATCTTTTCAGGTTTATTATGTTACATATATATATATATATATATATATATATATATATATATATATATATATATATAGTGTAACTTTATTTTCAGCACCAATTTAAGTGCGAGAACTGCGAGAACTCGTGTACAACTGTTAGATTAGTTGATCAATGGTCAAAAATGAATGAGCCATTTATGTAAATAACTAAAAGATCAAGTTTCTTGTTGTAATTAATGTAAGGGTAATTAAGGGATATTACAATAATATATTTCTTTTTAACTTTAAAAACCGTCCATGTCAATAAAAAAACGTCCATATCATTTAGATCTAGTATAACCTAAATCAACCATGGCCGCCCCTCCCCAAAAATCCTCTTCTCCTATTCGTTTCTCCATTTAATCCAATTGATATATGAACCCTAAATCCCAAACTTTCGATTTGTAAAATTGTTTTGTCAAGTTGTGGCGGGTGCGTTTTTTCAACGGCGAGATATGGGTGTGGTGGTCGTGGTATGGATCGACTCGGGGTGCGGGTTCATAAAATCGTAGCTATAAAGAAGCAGAAAGAATGCCAAGGTAACCCTTTATGGAATTAATATGATTTGTTTGTTGTTTATGTTTCTCGTAATTTAGTTTAGATGCTAAGGATGTGATTTTTAGTAAAGATTGAGTATTGATGCGGTTATGTTTGTAAACGGGTTATATGAGGTTAGTTATTTTGTGAAAATTAGGTTTTAGCTGGTATGTTTATTAGTGTTAGCAGCTTCGTCAAGTTTGTGAGGTCTTAGTTCTAGGGATTTGATGAGGTTCTGTGTTAGTCTTGCACAAACCATTGGTGCTTCTGTTTATTATAAACTAATTTAGATTGCAAGGATGCAATTTGACTCTAGTTTGAGTGTTTATGCATCGAGGTTACTTAGGGGTTAGGTGATCATGATTTATTAGAAATAGGATTTTCTTTGAGTATGTGAGGTGTTCGGTTGGTGATTATGACGAGGGTATGTGCTAGTTGATTTCTTATAAGTAGCATGACGTGTTGCTAATTATTTGTATGTATAAGATCAATTTAGAGGGTTGTGCATATATGTTATTTCACGGTGATAAGAAATTAAATGAATGGTTTTCATAACGTGTTATATTGGTTGATACAAATTCATTGACACCAAAGGTTTGTGCATATATGTATTAATAAGTTTTTGAAATCAAATTAATGAATGTGTGTGCATATGTGTTCTTGATGATCATATTAAGATTTTGTTTTATAAAAAAAAATTCGTATTCAAATCATTGAAATGGGTTACTTTTGACTAGGGTTGTTGAAGTTGGTATATTTAATGAGAAAGAGGTCATTTAAAAGCAAACAGTTGTAGCAAATTGTGATATGTGTCAAAATAGGTTGTTGCTATGTTTTACAAATGATGAACTGATTTGGTATCTTAAGATATTGTCATGTGTTATTTCATTTGGAAATGATGTTTTTTTTAAGTATGGGAAAATTGTTTCGCTTTAATTGGTTAGTTAATGGGTCAAAATGGTAACTTTTTATTTTCATATGATTGAAATTAATAATATTCTACTTTTATCGCCGGAATAAGTGTTGAATTGACATTTTCACATCTTATAACATGTGCAGGTTTAAGAAAGTCGTGCGTGTGCATATTTGTCCGCCTTATGAAAATGTTGAAAGCAACGAGTGCGCATATGTCCAGACATCTGGAAAATTTTGACGACAACGATGAGCATAAATGTCCGAACTTCTAAAATTGTGATACAATAGTGGCACATATTCCATTTGCGTAAAATATTTAATAGAGAGCACTTGTTAAAGATCAATTAGATTCATGTATGTTTTACTTGTTAGAAATATGTATTTTAATTGTATTTCAATTGATATTGAATTTTGTGTATATCATTTATGTTTTTGGTTTGTTATAAATTTACATTATTTACAAAACACATATGCACCTTACTATTGAAAAACATGCATGTTAAAAAATTTATGCCAAAAATTAAAATATAAAAATTTAATTCCTAAAAACATATATGTAACTGTCTCTATGCAAAGTGAAGAAATTATTTTTTTTTTAAATTATTTTTTATTTTCGAAAATTAAAAGAATTTTTAGAAAAGTAAAAAAATTTTCTAAAAATTAAAAGATTAAAAAACAGGATTTCTTAAAAAAAATCAAAAATACTATAAAAATGTCTTTTACTATTATACCCTTTTGGATTAAATAAAAGTCTTTATTATTTAAAAATATATGATTGGTCTAGAGTAGTTCTCGCAGTTCTCGCACTTAAATGGGTGCTGAAAATAAAGTCCCCTATATATATATATATATATATATATATATATATAGTAATAAATATCTATAAAATATAAATATGTAGTGTTTGTAGTGTGTGTGTGTGTGTGTGTGGTGTGTGTGTGTGTGTGTGTGTGGTGGTGTGAGAGAGCGAGATGTATACTTAAGCCGGAAGAAGATGTTTGCGTATGGTGACATCAGGACAACTGTGCATGTGTGCAAAGATAGATGTTGGTTCAAGACTTATAAGTCACTGAATGATGGATCTATTATTCACATGGGAAATGAGTCAACAACCATAGTGCATGGAAGTGGTTGTGTAGATCTTAGATTTAGTTCTGAAAAGATTATTTCCTTGTTTAATGTTTTACATGTTCCTAACATAAGGAAAATTTTGGTCTCCAATAGTATTTTAAATAATTGTAGTTAAAAAACAAGTGAATAGAAATATGATAAAATTATTAATGGATCTACGACATATAATTATATATAAAAGGTTATAAGTCAAAAGATTTTACACAAAAGTCCCAGGCTAAATATTGCTAAAGAACCCGATAAATACAGCTTAAAACACAACACTATACTAATATTCCCTTCAATGTGCATGCATAATTGGTGAGCCAATCACATTACAAGAAGCAAGAAATGACAAAAGTATTGTTAATCCCATCCTTTGATAAAGGGTACACTGTAAAAGTGTAAGACTAGCATTCAGACCACAAAAAAAAATAAGAAACCAATTCAAAAATGAAAAACGTCACACAGAATTTTTTGGAGCTGATCCAAAAGTGACCCTATGCCTATATTCAATGCTACTCCCTCATTAGGGAAAAAGAAATACTAAAGTTCCAATATTGATGAATCTTTTAAGGTTTTTGTTATGTCATATAATTACATACAAAAAGGATGAAAGCATTATATAAATTCAAAGTATATTACAACAAGGGTCCATGATAAAAAGATTCATGACTGATAGGGGAGGTGAGTACATGGAAACTCTGTATTTCATTCTGTTGTAGAATCCATGAAACTACTACTCACAATAATCCACAACAAAATGGTATATTTGAAAGGAAAAAATATAGTACTTGAAATGAAATTGTTAATATACATGTTGTCCTATTTAGGGCAGAGTCAAGGTTCTAGGGTGAAATCTATGTAAACAGCTTGCAATTTATATAAATAGGTTCTTAAAAAAAAGGAACACAATTACCCTTAACAACTCTGGACTAAAAAGAAAAACCACACCTGAACTACCCTCAGGTTTGGGGTTGTAGTGCAATTGTAAGACTCTTTGATCCAAAGCTAAAAACTTTGGGTGAAAGAGGCATTGAATGCATCTTTGTTGGATATGTTGAGCATTCTAAGGATTTTAGGTTTTATGTCATTGAACCTAATGAATCAGTTTCAATTAACTTAATAATTAAATTAAGGGATGCTATCTTTGATGAGAATAGATTCTCATCAGTCCCTACACCAAGTCAGAGGTCCCTAATAAATGAAACTGAAGACATTGGTGTATCGGAGGTCTCTGATGGAGTGCCTTCAGGGGTCATTGAAGAGGCCGATGATGAGGTTTTGGTCCATCATCCTAAACCTGAACCTGAACTTCGAAGAAGTAACAAGCATAGGACTCCAAAGTTATTTGGACCTGAATTTCAGTTATACTTAAACTGAATAATAAACGAATTGTCAATGTTTCTCCTACAGAATCACTTTAACAAAGAAACCATTGATACGACGTTGTTTAAAAGACGCTTCGATAAAGACATCTTAGTAGTACATGTCTATGTAGATGATATTATCTTTGGTTCTACAAACCCTAGGTATACTTAATTATTTGTTGACCTTATGAAAAGCCGCTTCGAAATGTCGATGACGGGTGAAATGACTTTTTTTCTTGGTTTACAAGTTAACCAATCCCCCCGTGGCATCTTCATAAACTTGTAACAACCCGAGTTTCACAACGCGTATGACAGTCGCGAGTTCGACGTCATAATTATTATTTTATAAAATCATGTGACCGAACGTCGACATTTAAATTTTTATCTGTCGTAAATAATTATTTTCGTATTTTATTACGAACGGAAATTTATAATCTTTATTTTTGACATTTCACGAATCAACGTTTGATCGTGCATTCGTTAATCGTATCGAGCATCGTAAAAATTTACGACGCGTCCCATTATTATTTTATTGATCAAAAAATATTATTTTATGAACCATGGCGTCTTTGTTCCTCGAATTTGGCCAAAGCTCGCGTTTAATGTATACATTTTATTTAAAACATTACACAAGATTTTTACTAATTAATAAAAAGAAAAAAAATGTACATCATGCATGCCAAGACCACCTAGGCCGATGCCTAGGTTCACCCCAAACACACTCAATACATTTTGAGTTCCAAAGTTAATGATTACTTGCTCTTGCCCTCATTTTGGTTAAAGTCCTACTCTAGTTTAAAAGAAAAACACATAGTGTGAAAATTTGTTTTTCCTTCTTCTTGTCCTTGTGGGTTCGACCGAGTATAGGAACACACACTCTCACCATTTTTGCAATTTGATCTCATAAATACATTCAAACATCACTCAAACAATGATATAAATCAGAAAGGAACCAAGTTCTAGCATTGTTTTCCATTTTCCTCCTTTTTTTGGTTCGGGCATGTACCCAAACAAACCCACCTTCGATGTTTTTATTTTCCTACCTATCAAACAATGCTTAGGTGGTCCTAAATTAGTCATCCATGAAGAAAAAATGAACATGCAACAAGGTTTCTGATATTCACCTCTTTAGGGGTAATTATATATCAAATAGTATAATATAATATCAAATATAAAATCCCCGCAAGTCAATATAGTCAACCCTTTAGGAAAAAGGTCAACAAACTCACGGGTATGATATAAATGATTCCGGGCAAGTGATCACCTGGGTTGGTCTCCCAACGAGGCGTGCAATGGAGAATCGATAATCGATTTGATATTTGATGTTTGAATTCACAGGATTTTGATTGGGTTTTCTAATTCTACAAGAAAAATCAGTAAGGCAAACTAAAAACGAAAGTAATTAAAGCTAAATTACTAAAAACGATAACGGGGATCCTAAAAAAATGACTTAAAACTTAAATTATCAAAATTTAATCCTAAAATGATATTTTAACTTTTTATAAATCCTAAGTGACAAAAATGCAAGAACAAAGAAAAGTAAACCAAAAACGTAAGACCTTAAAGTAAAAAACGAAGAAAAACAATAACGGGATTCAAATCCCGTTCTTTAAAAAACTAAATTCTACAAATTTAACCCTACGAAAGCAAAATCAATTTTCCTAAGTCCTAAATGATAAAAGAAAATTTTTAAAAAAAGAATTATGTTTTTTTGACTAAAATAAATATTAAAAATACTAAATGAATTTGAAAAAATCATGAAAAGTCCCTAAGACAATACTAATTCTATGAAAAATAAAATGGAACTACCAGCTTATCGTAATAAGTTGTAAATAAGCCTAAAAGGGATGATAAGCTAAAAGGCTAAAAAGGGGATAAAAATTAAATTGGGTAAACCATGACCAGATGGTCCTACTGGTGCTGGTGGTAGTGAGTGTGTGTGTTAAATATACTTGGTATGTAAAGGAGAGGTCACAGGTTCGACCCCTGTGACCTCTATTTTTTTAAAAACTTTTTTTTTAAATTTTCTTTTTGAAACCTAAACTTAAGATAAAACTAAGCATAAAATGTAAAAAGACTTTTTCTAAAAACTACAAATAAGCCAGGAATAAGCTGAAATGAGCTGACAATTTTTTAACTTAAAAACTATTTTAAGACTTTTATACTAACAAAATTTTTACCTACTTTTAAACTGAATTCTAGGGACTTAATCTAAAAGCTAAAAGCTGAAAATGCACACACTATAAGCTAGTACCACAGGCATTCAAAATAAGTAAAGATCAACCTAACTAACATAAATTTGAGCTTAAAAAGTGTCGTTTAAGGCTTTTTGTAACTGCTACTAGAAAGATTTTTTAACAGAACTTACCAAAAGCAAAAGAACAAAGTGCATGCCTAATAATCTATGTCTAATGCATAATTAGGCAGATATAAAGCATAAACAACACCTAAGACAACTAAATGACAAGATTGAAATATTAAGCAGATTAAACTAACAAGAACACCACAAATGCAAATATTAAGCAGTTAACACCTAAAAACTTAATCTGAAACTTAAACAACCACAACCACAACCAACAGGTTAGAATCCTACTAGTTAAATATCTAAAGTTGGCCAATGGGTCAAAATGACTCAAGCAACAATAACATGGTTAGTGTTGCCTGTGCCAAACACCCCTTTAAAAATCACAAAAGCATTTTTAAGCTAAAACAGATTTAACAAGGCATAATATGATAAAACAGATTTAAGGATTAGATGTAAAAAAGCACTTTAAAGCAATAAGCATACAGAAATAAGCATTAGGTATCAAGCATACTAAATAAGCAGATTTCTAAGCATAAAAGACATGTTAACATAAAAACTTTGACACTGAAATTTTCATTAAAAACATTAAAAAGATTACAAGACTTGAAATTTTAAAGACATTAAGTTAAAATAAGCTGAAAAACATTAAGCTACTCTACTCCTAAAACTACTCTACACTAGATGCCTTTTCTGTGTGAAAAAACACATTTTTTCGCTTTATACTATAAATATTGTTAAGAGACCTCTGGTGTGAAAAAAAGTTTGTGACGCTGAACTGGACTTCCGATAATAAAATAGGAAATAACTTTTTCTCATATTACTCTCTCGATATGTGTATCGTTTTGGCGGCATGGCCGAGTGGTAAGGCGGGGGACTGCAAATCCTTTTTCCCCAGTTCAAATCTGGGTGCCGCCTCATCAACAAACGAATCGAAATTTCTTATTCTATTCCGTTATTTTTTGATGTTCTGGGGATTTTGTAAAAGATTGGAAATCTTTGAATCTAAAATTCAAAGCTAAAGAACAAAGTGCAGGCCTAATAATCTATGTCTAATTCATAATTAGGCAGATATAAAGCATAAACAACACCTAAGGCAACTAAATGACAAGATTGAAATATTAAGCAGATTAAACTAACAAGAACACCACAAATGCAAATATTAAGCAGTTAACACCTAAAAACTTATCTGAAACTTAAACAACCACAACCAACAGGTTAGAATCCTACTAGGTAAATATCTAAAGTTGGCCAATGGGTCAAAATGACTCAAGCAACACTAACATGGTTAGTGTTGCCTGTGCCAAACACCCCTTTAAAAATCTCAAAAGCATTTTTAAGCTAAAACAGATTTAACAAGGCATAATTTGATAAAACAGATTTAAGGATTAGATGTAAAAAAGTACTTTAAAGCAATAAGCATACAGAAATAAGCATTAGGTATCAAGCATACTAAATAAGCAAATTTCTAAGCATAAAAGACATGTTAACATAAAAACTTTGACACTGAAATTTTCATTAAAAACATTAAAAAGATTACAAGACTTGAAATTTTAAAAGACATTAAGTTAAAATAAGCTGAAAAACATTAAGCTACTCTACTCCTAAAACTACTCTACACTAGATGCCTTTTTTGTGTGAAAAAACACACACACTTTATAGCCGTTCTTGGTGCTCTTGGCCATTTGAGTTGTGTTTCTTGTGTGAGAGCAATCCAACCTTCAATCCTAGCCCTCAATCCCATCTTGTGTTTCTTTAATTCAATCACAGCCTTTGAATTTGGCCCAACGAATCAAATCCCTTAGGATTGCCAACGTGGTTTTGGCACTTTATGAGGTGGGGTAAGGTTTTAGGGCTTTGAGAGAGTGATGGGTTTGTCGTGGTGGAACAGTAGTCGAGGTGGGGAAAACGATGGGTGAATAGTGTTGGCGAGAAAAGAGGATTTGGGTTTTTGTTATAACAGGGTTACTCTGTTTTTTTGGTTTATGTTTGCATTGTTAGTCCTTTTGGACTAATGGTGCAAAGGAATAAGGACTTGGGGTGAAATGAGGGTTAAGGGTGCATGGTTAATGGTTGTTAAGTGGTTTGTGGGCTTTGAATTTGGGTCAGATTATATAAAATGGGTTTAATGAGTTAAGGGCTTGGATTTTGGACTTTTAAATTTTGTAGAATTTATACAATAAGCTTAATGGGCTGACCCGACCCATTAGATGGGTACGGGTTGGCCCATTTAAGATTTCTTCGTTTTGGCTTCGTCTTTGACTGTTGACTTTGACTTTTTGGCTTTTCACGCTCTTCCATTCCGTGCTCGGTTTTGTCCGTTTCGCTACGTTTTTGTCTTTTTTTCTTCTGAATATCCGTTTCCTACACAACACAAATAGCAAAACAAGCATATATTTGGCATTTTATGTTCGTTTTTGGTCATTTAGGCTCGTTTTTAAATGTAAAAGGTATGCGTAACTAAGCACATACCAGTTTCATTTGAGGGTGAATATTTTTGAAACAATGGGGTGTTCGGTTTGGTTATAGGATTCGAGCCAAGGGGAAAAACACACAAGGATGTGTTTGATTGATTATTATTCATTTGGGTTATTGACAAGAGTTTTAAAAATACTAAGGTGGGAATCTTGGTCTCAAAAAAAGGGTGTGTTGGTTCGATTTGGGGTTCGAATCCAAGCAAGAACACACAAGGGTGTGTTTGATTTTGTGTGGTTATTGAGTAAGTTAGTTTGGGTCGATTTGGGTTTGATTCGGCTCGGATGTGGTTCGGGTTTGGTGTCGAAGTCACGGCCAAGGAAGGAACAAGGAACACGTCGAGTCCGATCTATTTTTCCTTTAGCTCATAGAGCCTTTGTGAGTATTCTTTGACTTTTATTTCGATCATTATATGGTTAGATTCGATTTGATTTCATGCATGTGATGAACTTGGGAAAATCTTGCGTAAATAGGCTAGATGGTATTATCGGTTGATTGAGTGATTTAGATTATAATCAAATGTCATTATAGACATGTTTTAGTTGGGTTAAAAGTCTAAAAATGATTTTTAAGGTGAATTGTAAGTTGGAAAAGTGAGCAGAAAGTTTGGCACGCAAAATGAGGATCGAGATTTGGTAAAATCTAATTTTAGGCTTTGAAATATGATAAAGCTATCCGAGACGATCGTTTTATATAAGATAGAGCGTCTAACTCCTAATAACGAAAAAGTTAGAGCGAAAGCGAGATATATATTTGAGGTATAAAAATCTAGCATTTGTTAAAATAGTAGTTGCTGTCTCCGATTTAAAAGCTCGTTTTGAGCACTTTCGAGTCCGTTTCGGCCTTCCGGCGAAGCACGAAAGTTGCTTAGAATGATGTTTTACTGTTGCGCGAGGCTCGCCACTTTTAAAATCGAGTAATAACTGGTCAAAACCCATGCTCAAAGTCTGAGTTTTTACCAAAATAGTCAAGTTCCAGCAGATTCTTGCATGGGCGTTTTGGTCATTTTCTGTCGAGATCTAGGTCTCGGCTAAAACTAAAAAGTTGTCCGAAATATCATTTCGCATAAAATCTCTTTTATGTCCGAGCTGTGAAAAGGTGATCTAGTGGGTCGTTTTAGTCGGGTCAGACTTAGAAAAATAAATATATAAAAGTCAAACATAAAAGTCAAAGAAGACTTTAATAAACTTTAACGCATTGCGAAGGTGATAACAATTAATAAAGTAATATCGATTAATATCTAAAAATAGTAACTTTTTTTTGTAATGTCCAAGATATAATTCCAATATTTGAAATTAATGACTGATTAAGCGTCGAAAGACCGACGAGATAACTAAGTATTAGTACAAATATATTTTGATAACAAGACTTACTAAATATAGTAACTTTCCGAAGATAGTAACTTTTCAAAAATAGAAAGTTTCCAAAAATAGAAAGTTGTCGGTTAAACGATGTATGATATAAAATAAGAGAATGATCGTGACCTAATAATGTGGGGTTTTAGGATCTAAAGCGCAAGTGGATTTCTCATCACATGTATGAATTAATATATATATACTATATATCCAAAGTGAGACACACGCAATCCGACATGGTATACGCCCGTTGGCCTTGTTGGCACCAATCCTGGACAGGGATGTCAACCCAATAGATCTATTCATAACACTAGCGCTTACTTGATCAGTACGGTCGGTCAAGAAATTAACGGTTCATGATATTTCGGGCATGGTGGATTATCGCTACTTAGGCTAATTCGTAATCATTTGAAAGAGTATTAAAGTACTTGCGTCCAAATGTAAAACAAGCAATGTATCTCACCCCGAGATTTGTAAAATATTGATAATTAAGTAAAACGGGGCTATAAACTTACCTTAAGTGGTGGAATTGATTTTGGGAAAAATCAACAATGAAAATCGTCACAAATAACCGGTATGCAACCTATTTAAATATAAGTCATTTATGAATAATGCAATCGAAATGAAATAAAACAATGTATTTTATATCGTTATATCACCACCTAATAGTTTTAATTTTAGTTTAATAATTAAAACAATGTTTAAGTTAAGTTTAACATTTAATGTCTAAGTATAAATTTATACCTTCGTAATATTTTTCTAATTGTCCAAAAATTAATTATAGTCTATTTCGCTTGATTTACTATTTTTATTATTTCTATGACGACAATAGTCTACTAATTTATAAAAATAATATTTATAAAGTTTAAAACGCGTATAAAGTTTTTTTTTAACTCAAACGGACTCGAAAACATCATTTTAATTCTTAACAGCAACTACACTCAAAGAAAATATGCGCGGAAACTTTACTAAATTTTTATAAAAGTTTTCTAGTTACAATGAAGAGTAACTCACTCATTTTACAATTTTGAGCTTTGAAAACAGATTTTTTTCCAGTCTAGTTTCACACTGAAGCTGGTTCGGATTCGAAAGGGGTGAAAATCACGAAAACTAAATATGCCAGATTACCCATTTTAATACAAAAGCTGTCAATTATATATAGTTACCGGTAAACTTTAAAATTCATAGCTTCTTCGTTTTACATCCATTTTTCGCGTTCTTTATGTCCACGGACTCGTATTAAAATGTCCTAACATATTTTTAAGGATTTAACTTGTCAAAAACTTCCTAACTTACTGCTTAATTTCAGCTGTAAAATGGGTGTGTTTATACACTTTAAATTTATGGTTTTTACTTTATTTTTACACAACAACACCTCTAATCTATACACTTCAATCTCCTTCACAAACAACAAACATCAAACTAACTTAATCACA
>BQNB010161901.1:0-14625 GCA_026074375.1 Tanacetum coccineum | reverse complement strand
ACACCCCTTTCAAACTTTGACACGTTTGAAAAACTTTAAAGGATTGAATCTACTTATTAAAACTTCAAACCCAGATATTAACTAGCTTATATCAAACTTACTTAACATGATCTAACAATTGAATAACTAGAAATCAAAGATCTAATCTATTCTATCTAATATTTTTGGTTTTTTAAGATTTTATGAAAAATTACTTATAAAACTATGATCTAAACTATTTTGATCAAAAACAGATAAGCTAAAATGATTAATAAGCTAGATGAAACTCAAATAAGCAATAATAAGCAGACTGAATAAGCAAATAAGCATAGAAAGCAAATAGAAAACTATTTTAAGCTAGAATAAAAGGGATTAAATGAGAAACTTACAAGACACCTCTAGCTAAACAAGAGGACCCAAAAGGGCAGCTACAAGCTCCCTAGCTTATTAATAAGCTAGGGTATAAGTCCTTGGGGATCCTTCCTTTATAGATCCCCCTTCCATAAGCTAATAATCCCAAAATGCAAAGGTAAATATATGTTAAACTGATTTAAGGTTTAGATATGATTAATACTTAATTAAATAAGCTCTATTCCAGCTTATAGACTGAAAGAGCTTAAAATGAGCTTATTAGTTTATTGAGATAATTTGGCTTATTAAGAGAGCTTATGAATAAAAAGAAAAGAGAGCTTATAACTGACTTAAACTAAATTTCATTAAAAAGAGCTGAATTACATTACTTAAAAGAAATTACAACTGATTTAAAAATTACATTAAGCTTAAAAACTAAACTAGGTTAAAAATCTAGATAGTAAAAAGAAAAAAGACATCCTGGTGTGTGATGAGAGGGTCTATTTATAGTCCGAAGCTGAACATTCTAGGCCTTTGCTTGCATCATAAATCTCTGCCATTTATTTCCCAATCATTAGAGAGCTATTATAAGTCGTTGGATCATTTCTTGGGATCACATGGATTGCCAAGCTGGCAATCCTTGATGTGACCTTTGTGTTACTTTTGTGAGAGGCTTTAGTGCAAATCCCACACACCCTTGTGCTTTCTCCATAGCTTACGTGGCCTATAGCTTGAGTGAGGAATTGAAAGTTCTTAAGATTACTGATTTAACCCTGGGTTTGTGTTAATAAGCCCTTGAATTGACCAATAGAGCCCTCAATTTCCATTTGCCCCTTGATATTAACTGAGTGGTGGATTGTAGGTGATGATGAACAGTAAAAATGTCTTCGCGCCTTTTTACAACTAAAAACGGGTAACTTATTTTTAAACTTTGGCCACTTGACAAATTCAGTCCTTCTCATTCGTTATCTCAAAGTATAGTGTAAAACGAGTTTGAGAAATGGCAATAATGGTCCCTTGAGGTTTATAGAAAAGGTAAATGGGCTAGGTGCTTGGGCTCTTGGATCTGGGTGAGGGTATTTAGGGTTTTGAGGCCCATTAAGGCCCAGGGACTATTTTTGTAACTTTTGAAAAGTTTAGGGGCTAAAATGGAATATTTTGGGTCTTGTTGACCATGATTTGACCACTTTGACTGAGGGTTTGATTTTTTCTAGCTTTGCTTCCGGCTTTTGTTCACTCTTCCGTTCTCGTGTCCGTGCTTGCCTGTTTTTGACTTGTTTTCTTGTGATTTCTGATATATCTGCACCTGCACACACAAAACACAAATACAAGCATATTTTTGCCATTTTTGGTCTGTTTTGGGTTTAATTAGGTTATTTTAGGTATTAATGGATATGTGTATTTTACACTTATCAATGTTATTAACCCGTTTGTTTAAATTCATCATGAATGAATATCCCGAGTTATACAACGAGTCCTATGTCTTGGACGATCGTGTCATGAATCCTCTCGCGGCTCAACTAGAGCAAAAACCTAGAAGGGATCGTGGCATGAGAAGAGGTCGTCCTTCCATTTCCTCATCCGCCTTTGATCAACCATCCTCATCTCATCTCAACGATGATGATGACGATGGAAATGACGAAGGGACCTCGCGTGCAAGTACTCCCTCCTCCATTCATTATGTCAATTCCTTAACCAATCAAGTTCCTTAAGTTTTTCAAAACCCACCTAACATTTACCCTCACTATGAACCATTTTACACCCGTCAAACCGAAAACATCAACCATCAAATACAATTACGAGATGAGCAACGTGGTGGAGTAAGGTCAATCAAAAAAAGTCTCAGAAGGTTGTGGAGAAACATGAAGAAGTGAGATATGAGTGAAATTAATTTATGACATTATTATCTATATTATTTACTAATATATTATGCTTAGGTATTTAAACTTATGCTACTTATTAGTAACTTAGTACTTAGTTTGGGCAACTTAGCTTGCCATGGATGATCTTTCGATTTTATCATCCTAAACCAATGCTTGCATGCACCTCGATAGACTCTTTGCTATATATATGATATTATGCATGCTTATCTTTTGATACAATTTGCCTACCTATGATTTCTTGATTGAGCTTAGCATGTTTAGTATTATAATCATTATTAAGTATTAGATGATTCATGATGAATTGGAATTGACTACAAAAGGGAAAAATAGGAAATTGTTTCTGTACAGGATTTACAGAAAATCAAGAAAACTAGAAAAATTCCCTGTCTCCAGAGAACGGTCCCCATAACTACTGGGCAACCCCCTAATATATATGGGACTGCCAGGTATTTACGGGACCGCCATCAGAAGTCATAGAATTTTTCACTGTGGCTCCTAATTTTCTGTGCAGTTGACTATTCTTTCTTAGACCCAGCTAAACCTTCTGCATTTTCCCAAACCACTTTTGGAATCCAAAAACTTAACTCTCATGCTTTTCCACTTTGATCTTTTCCTTCCTAATTAAATAAGTCATCCTTCTCATTTCTATCATCATCTTCATCTTCCTCACAACATTCTACCATGAATTCCACCAATGCTTCCTCATCTAACCCTTCTAAGAAAATCAAACTCACCATAATCCCTCCAAGACAACTATTTGTCAACATATCTAGTGATGAAGATATCACCACCACACCTTCTCCTACAAAAACTTCTTCATCCCCAACTCCTTCAAATGCACCATCAAAAACCACATCCACTAATCAAACATCATCAAGTCAAGAGAACACATCTTCTTCCTTTCACTCAAAACTTTAAATTTCACCACCATCTTCACATGAACCAAATTCTCCTCATCACTTGAACTCTTTGCTTGACAACATTTCAGATGTTCCTCCTAGACCTCTAAATCCTCAACCACTTCAAAGTCATCCTTCCTTGGATATCACACTTTCTTTGTCCCTAATCACTCCTCTTGATCACATTCATGACACTACATCACCACCATCACCACCACAACCTCAACCACCTATCATGGGCCATCCTCTTTTTCTACAACTATCATGACTATCATGGGTCAACTTGCATATGTTGTTCTCATAACCGAAACCTTTTCTTCACTCTAAGAGATGAGATGAACATCATGTTTGCTCATCTTGAATATCTTCTCACTACCGCAATCACCTCACACTTTCCACCTCCACCTTGAAAAGTCTTCAAATGTTTTCATAAACGTGTCACCCCAAACCTTTTGCTCAAAAAGTCATTCTCTATGAATCATGAATCATTTAAGACTTATGTAGTATTGTTTCTCTTTATCTTGTATTAGCTCTAGTTTTATTTTGCATGAATGTATTAGTTGGATGTGCTAGTGTATGAGTTTCTTGTTGGTTGAATGAAACTCTTCTTTTGTTAATTTAAATACAATGTGTTAACTTGAAAGATATTTGTCTTGCACTTGTACTTCTAACCTTGTTTTGTAGCACACAATTTTCGTAAGATCGATCCCTTGGTGCCCCGAACAAGGGGGAGCATACATCAAGGGGGAGTCTTGATATCGTCGATTTCTTTCTTCCTTCAACAACTCGACGATCATTCTTTTTGAATTCGACAAAAAGGGGGAGAAATGGAACATAACTCATTTAATAATTTGACATCTTTAATTTTATTTAAAATGAGTTTATATTTTGTCATCATCAAAAAGGGGGAGATTGTTAATACAAATAATGTCTAAAAACGTTATTTATATTTTTCGACCTCTCAACGTTTTGATAATAACAAAATGTAAAAACGTTTACAATAAAAATAAACGTTTACAAATTATTAAATGTAAAATTTCATTTCTAAGATTAGTGATCACTTAAGGTATGGACAAACAAAATAATTAAGCATGATTAGTGATCAAGAAAATATTTTTCTCTTAATCCTCACTTTTAATTCTACAAAAGTATTTTCTCAAAAATACATTTACAAAATATTTTCTAATTAAAAGAAATATCATTCTGGTTGTGGAAAGTTAGAAATTACTAGTTTATGTTTTGCTGATGACCTCTTATTGTTATGTTATGGTGATTTGACTTCTGCCTCAATTCTTAGACGGGGTTTAGATGAATTTAGTTTGTCTTCAGGACTTTATCCTAGCATGAGCAAGAGTGAAGCATTCTTTTCTGGCCTTACTCTTGAGATTAAGAATGATATCCTAATGGCTATGCCTTTTAAAGAGGGTACTCTTCCTATCAAATACTTGGGTATTCCTCTTGTGTCTAAGAAAATCAATGTTAATGATTGTAAGATCTTGATTGAAGTTTTTCATAATAGGATCAATGATTAGAAAAATAAGAATTTATCGTTTGCTGGTAGATTGCTTCTTATTTCATCTGTATTAGCATCGTTGCAAGTTTACTGGGGTTCTCTTTTTATCTTTCCATGCTGTTGAGAAAAAGATCGATAAAGTTTATAAAAAATTTTTTTTTTTTTTATTTCCTTTGGGCTAGGGGTGATAATTCTAAAAGTATGGTGAGTGTAAACTGGAAAGATGTATGTAAACCTAAAAGTCAAGGAGACCTTGGTCTTAAGTCTATTCGTAGTTGGAATGTTGCCCTTATGGCTAAGCACCTTTGGAATGTTGCTTCTAATAAGGACTCTATCTGGGTTAAGTGGGTTAAAGTTCATATATTAAAAGGTGGAAACATTTGGGATGTGGAATTAAAAGAAAACAGATCTTGGAGTTGGTGTCAAATTCTTAAGCTTTGGGATGACATTAGGAGATTTTTCAATATTAAGATTGGTAATGGGCAGAAGTGCAACATTTGGTTTGATAAGTGGCACACTAGGGGTCCGTTAAACAAACTAATTAACCATAGGATCATTTTTCAAGCTGGTTTGAGTCTTAATGCTAGAGTTTGTGATTTTATTAGTAATGGTAGTTGGGTATGGCCTAATGAATGGGAGGGGAGATTTGACGAAGTATTAGATGTTCCTGTTCCTAATATTGTTCATGACTTAGATGATAAAGTGGTCTGGATTGACAAAAAAGGTAGGGAAAAGCATTTTAGTGTTGCAGAGGCTTGGAAGGCTATCAAAACTGAGTTTCCTAAAGTTATTTGGCATAAACATGTTTGGTACTCTTAATGCATCCCTAGACATGCTTTTATTACATGGGTTGCGATAAAAGGTAGACTTAAGACTAAGGATAGATTGTCTAAGTGGTTTTCGGTGCAGGACTTATCCTGTCTTTTGTGTGGAGTTGATAATGAATCTCATAGCCATCTATTCTTTTCGTGTTCTTATTCTAAGAGATTGTGGGAAAGATTAAAACCAATGGCTAATATGGATAATATGAGCAATATTTGGCCTTGTGTCATTTCTGCTATTTCTAATATGCCTGCTAGTAATAAGATATGGAGTGTGATTCAGAGGTTAGTTTTTAGTGCTGCTATTTATTTCTTATGGCAAGAGAGAAATGTTAGAATTTTTCAACAAAAAGAGAGGTGTGTGGACACACTGTTTGATCATATAGTTAACATTGTTAGGTATAAGCTTAGGGGTTTGTCCTTAAAGCAGACTGATGATGTTATCAATGCCTCTAGAGTTTGGAATTTGCCTATAAATAAGAATGTGTATTATAGTAATATTGTGAAGGAATTATTTGATAATTGTAATTTATGATTAGTTTTTTTAAGTGGGTTTATGGTTGGGTAGCCTGGTCTTGTGGGGGGACTGGGCTATAAGATGTTAATAAGGTGTTTGATTGTGATGACCTGGTGACTGGTAAGAGTTTTAAGTATATATTAATCTACTAAGATTTAGAGTGGAGGATTATGGTGTTAAAATGGATGGCATGTACTGGATTCTATAATTACTGTTTAGGGGGTTCCCTATATATCTCTCTTAACGAGTGCCTGAAAGAGCGATATGTTGAGTGGTGGTATGTAGATGTCTTTCCTAAGTGTTTTTATGGTCCTAGGTGGTTTCCCATTTTGAGTAGTTTTTCCGTTTATTATTACTCTGAATATCATGTATTGCAGGTATGGTTATCTTACTCTTGTTGTTGAGATTTATTGTAGAAGGGATGGTAATCCCTTCTTGGGGATCAATATGGTTTATTTCTCCTTGGATTTTCATGTTCTGAAGTGTATGGTGGAGGATATGTATAAGGTTGTTGACGGTTTTTAAATGATGCAGAAGAACACTTGTTGTGGTTTGACTGTTCCTTTGATATCTTATCAGTGTGGTTGGTATGATAGCATTTGCATTGGTACTGGTTTTTGGCAATGTAATAGGATCTTTGACTGTGATGATAGTAAGGCCAGTTTTGTCTTTACTAAGGATACCATTAGGGATAACCAATATTAATTTCAATTGAAAAGCCCAATAAGTGGGTTAAAGGGTTTATTTTGTAATGTTAAAAGAATAGAATGGCTAACATTGGTTTCCATGAGGGCCATTGTTAGCTTTAAGGGCGCGCGAGAAACATACAGAACATTTCCGAGTAGAACATAGTGTTATATGTCATTACCCCATCCTCACTAGCGCCCTCAATCCAACCTAACTTTGATGACACCTAAGTGGATAATCGCACTTGAAGTCCTACATAGTAACATGAGAAAATTAGCACGAAATACGAGCCGACTCTATTAGTAATGAGGTGTGCATCGCTACCTAACGCAATTCTCTCATTGCAAACGCTTCTTATGCTAAGGTCTCTATCTTACGAGCGAGAACGCATCGCGCGGACTCGAAAGCGACGATATCTAACACCAATATGTAACAGTAATACCACACATTGATCTCATTTTATATTACTGAGTCAATTCGCGCCAGTTAATCGTCCTGAAGCAGTCTATCTAGGTAGAGCATCTCTCAATTGACGGCAGCTAAATCTCACATTCTACTCTTATTAGTCAAGGGGGGCCCTCTTTTTGGAGAGAGCGCGCGAGCTCCACGAGGTGCACTTATGCCATTTCTATATTATGGTAACTTGTAACAAACTTCTTGCGCGAACTACCAAAATCCACCTGATTTCCCCCTGTGTGTTCATGGTAAAATAAAAAGTAATGGTATGTTTTTAATTATGCACATGTGTTTTTTGGGTTTTGATCGATTTTGCGGTGGGGAGGAATTTAACATAAGTTGGTTTTCTCTTTTTATCTATGTTTTGGGTTTTTTTCCCCTCTGTGTTTTTAAGTAGACTCTCTTATAACACCTCTCTATAACATTGTAGTGCCCACTTAATGCTGCAACATCATTCATAGACTTTTATTTCTTCTCTTTGCATCTTCTCTTCTATAGTTCTATCTCTTTCTACTTTGATACAAACTACTTATAAATCTCACACGCAACAGCTCCAAAAACACATTTACTAGAAGCTAACATTTCGAGAGTTTCAATTGGGTTTATGTTAGTGTCCAGGGTACCCCCCCCCCTCCCACCCCCACCCACCCCCCCCCCACCCTGCAGAAAGTTCCTCGCCTTGATGTGCTACTCCCCCATTGGATGATTAAAAAAACTTTACATATAAGTAGATGGTGATCAACCAACACCGAGTCTTGCTTTAGTCTCACTTGTCCGAGGAGCGTAATCCTGTCTTATGTATCTGACGAATTAGTTTTGTGCACTCTGCTTGAGTCAGAGACTCTGTTGTGTTGTCTCCGCAAGAGGTACCATCGATAATAAAGGACATCAATACTATCAAACCGCGCTGATACGCGAAGTGCGGACTCAATAAAAAACTCAATCCACTATTTAAGGAAGATATGCTGCGCCTATGGATACCCCCTTTGTATGGGGTTTTCCCTAACTCATTTTTTTAACTCCGTAAAAATATCCTCAATTGTATTCATCCATCATAACAAGCTGGCCATCATTAGAGATAATTATCACGGACAATAAACAGGGCTTATATCAGAATCTGGAGTTCTCGAGAGAGTTATTTATGATCGAGCAGTGAGCACTCCCCCACTCGAGTTAATTATTCTTTTTCAAAACATCGTGCACTGTTTACATCTCGCCTAACATTAGCAGTGAGGAAAACGTCTTACAGTGTGGCTCTTATCAACATAATACATACGCGATAAACTTGTATACTTAAAGACAACGTCTTATTAGCAAGATATACAATTGAGGAAATTGTCTATCACTTCTGTTCTCGCGAGAACATCACCGATTGCAAGGCCACTGACTTAAGATCTGCCTCTCCCGAGAGTACATATATCATATAGACAGGAAACGTTTTACACGTCTATCCTATCGCAATATCAAATGAAGTTGATGGGGGTTTTTGTCAGTTGGGGAGTCCTGGGGTTTTGGCTATCACCGCCCCCCGGGCTTTTTCCCCTGATGAATGTTTAGTTAGAGTTTTTTTCCCTTAATCTCCTCCCAGTTGTTGGGCCCTTTCCCCTTAAAACCCTTTTTTATGTAAATTGCCTTGATTGTTATTTTGAGGCTGGGATTTGTCCCAGCCCCCATTTTGTAATTTGTTGAGCCCTTTTTTGGTGGTTGGGTTTAGGGGAAAATGTGGTTGTTTCCCCCCGTCACACCCACCCCCCTAAAACTCTTTTATGTAGCGAGAGTCACTTTGGCTTTGTTTTTTTCATTGTAAAAATACTTTTGCCTTTTATGGCCCCTTTATTCTTAATTAAATGTTTACCTTTAAGAAAAAGATAAATTTAAAAACCGTTTATTTTTACAAATTAATTTTATAATGGTAAACAATTCATATCTAAAGATTTAGTGATGCTGCGAACTTTAAGTGTATATGCGAATCACCAAAACACAAATAATTAAGCATTACTCATTTAGTGGGGGAATTTTTCAATAAAAAATAAGTTTTTTCTTTTCTTAATCTTTACTTTTTAAATTCTACAAAAGTTATTTTTTTTTCCTTACAAAAATACTTTTTACCAAACTATTTTCTAATTTAAAAAAGAAAAGTGTTTAATTAAAAACTTAAAATTTAGAAATTCCCCCAAGTTTTTTTCTCTCTCCCAAAACATGGGAAGGTATTTCCATAAACCCAGAATTAACAACCCTTCCCCACCACAAAAAAGACAAAAACACAGAAGCGAAAGTCTTAGTGGGCGCCCCCCCCTTATATATAAGGGACCCGACGCCGGGAACCGCCCAACCCAGAAAAAATTTGACCCCATTGTCTTGGGATTTCCCCTGCCCCTATATAATACTTGCTCTATTTCCCCCCAGCGAAAAAAAACTCAATTCCTCCATTTTGCATGAACATAATTTAATTATAGTACCCTTTTTCCTTTTCTCTCTCCCATACCCTCTAAAAAAACCCTTTCTTTTTATCCTTTCCACTAAAAAACCCCAAACCATCCTAAGCTATCACCTAACATAACCTTAGATCCCTTGTATTTGTCAAGTGGATTATTCTAATCCGCCCCTTTCTTTTGAATCTTTTCATCTTCAATTCAATGTGCAAGATGAAAGAAACCACCTCCCCGTGAATTCGTACCCTATCCCAAAAGAAACCGAAGTGGTCAATTTAGGTTGAATTCTCCCTCCCTCTTTTTTTCTTCTAAGTAACCAAAATACCTTTCCTATTGTTATTTACAAATCTTGAGTGTATTTGTGGGTGGTGACCTACCGGATTTTGTGTTTAAGATCCCGATATGGTAAAAAAAGATCTTGTGATTTGGGTATATATATCCTTGTGAAGCGGTAGGATTGGGTTGAAGATCGAGCGAGGCTAAGATTAAGGAACTCGACCAATTTTTAAGCTTAGTGTCATAAAAAAAAATAACGTAAGCTACGGTGTAAAAAGCCGGGTTATTTTCCCCCCCTCATGCTTAAAAGGGGCTTTTGACATCGTTGACATCCCCGATTATGGGATTACTCGGGTAGTGGAAAAAAGGTTAGGCCGAAGAGGGGGTTGGCCTTCCATAGTGGAACCACCCTATAAAATCCTTGGTGTGTCTTGGGTTTTTGGTTGTTTTCTGTTTCCTTAAGCTCTTATTAATATTATTATTGTTTTGTTAAACTAGTTTTCTTGATTTTTAATAATAAGTTATATTGCATTGTTTTTCACATTAATTGGTGGATTTTTGATTGCGCGACAATAAAATGTAACTTTGTCGGATTTTATACAAATATTTCTATAAGTAAAAAAACACTACACTTTTAAGACTGTAAAACAAAACAAAACCCAGTTGGGTAAACCTAATTTCCAACTTCACCACCCACCCTTTTCTTAAGTTTTTCCCCTACACCAACAAATCCTCCATAATCCGAATTTAACCAACGTTTTAAAGGAATTAAGAATGACTAATAGGGTGGCGGGGAACGGCCCTTCCTAACTATCACCAATTACGTCACTAAACCCACCAAGGCAAGCTGAGACATTCAAATAACACTGGCCCCCGTAAACGAACGTTGAATAGTAACATAATGCACACGCTCTCCGATCCACCCAATCCTCAATTTGATCCGCAGAGTAAAACCCCCATGGGTTTTATGAATTAGGAAAATGGGAAACTAAATTTTGTTTGTTTATTAATAAACAAACATTACCGAAACAAAAATAGATTAAGTCTCCCCCAAAAATACAACAGTTTTCCCTTTAAAGACCACTTTTTTTTTCCCGACCTGTACAAAAAGCCATGAAACAAGAACACAACCTAATTTCAAAACGTCCCCTTGAATCAAAATCAAAAAAATCAACAACCCAAAAGTTTGGGCGTTCCCCCATAACGGTCCCCACAAACTTCCCATTTCAAATCCCAAACATTACAAACAATAACTTTACAAGGAGCAAGTGGCAAATAATACTTCCCAACTTTTAAAACAAATACCTTAACCCATCCCCGTCCCCGCATTTTTGTACATCCACGAATTAAATCCTATCCGCTTCCGACGTAATACCCTAGTCGGTAGTTATATCATGTTTGCGAAAAACGAAATAATATCCAACAACTTTTCCATTCACTTTCATTTTAGTGTTGCGATTTTTTCAAATTTATCCCTTGAAAAGTTTTAAATATATATATTTTTTTTGCCCTAAACACTAAACTACAGAAAACTCGGTGATTAAAAGTTTATTCCAATCCAATCATCTTCCATATCATAATAAATTCCGGATAATTTCCTTAAAGAACCGATGGATAATTCTTCGTTTCTCGAACCGTAAACCCATTAATTGGCGATGGTAAAAAGTTTTAAAAAATAACATGGAGTTTTTGACTAAAATATATTAACCCATTTCCCCTTTGTTTATGTGTGTTTGGGCCCATAATTCCTTCATTCTTCAGATGCACCAATAATTGTGATGGTAGTAAAAATACTTGAATTTTGACTATAATATACATTCCCATTTACAATGTGCAATTTTCTTCCAACCGTACCAAAATAGACATAAGACTCGAGAAATACAAACTGTACATTTTAAGCAACTAGCAATTGTAAAATAAACTTAATCTAACAGGGTATGCTAAGGTGTCAAGGTGTAACGAAACAAATAATTGGTGTGGTTCATAAAAAATTAGCTCTACGGGTTATTCTAGGGGTATCTTACTCTTAAAATGAGAGTAAACAAAGGGTTTATACGGGGGTTAACTAACCGGTATAGTTAGTTAATAAGCAACATGTAAAGGAGATTTGGGTGTAATCCTAAAATTTACCAGTTTAAACAAGTTACTTCATCTAAATCCATAGTACTTATCACTGCGGTCTTGAATAGATATACCAAGTCAAGTTCTAAAGTCTACAACATCACCGGCACACTCATATTTTATGGAATTTGGGTAAACATTTAGAAACGGATAAGGTTAAATCCTCACAATATCTAACAAGGGTTATTGTGTGCAGGTTATGTATCAAGTAATTTCACAAAAGTATGCTTGAAAAAAAATTAAATTTAAGCATTTTAGTGTGAAAAATAGGACAAGTAAACATTCTAATTCCATCCCCCACTTGAATTATACAACGTCCTCGTTGTATAGATAAAACTTTAAATACGGGAATTAAAAAGAATTAGAATGAGAAACTCCCCTGATATTTGCTCGGTAGATTCTCCATGTTGAGTTTATTAGCAAGATTGTGTTGAACAGCCGCCTTGAAGTTTCAAGACTCCAACACTTCAAGATCTTCCAGATTTGTAAATTCTCCACCAATATTCGTCGATATTCTTTGCTTCCAAGGTCCTGTATAAAATATAGAAAAAAAAACATGTGCATTCCTATCTTGGTACCTACGGTTAATTTAAACTAAACTAAACTAACTAAATACGGGTCAGTTTTGGTGAATACGCCATATCATGTGCATGAATACGTCGTATTTTTAGAGCTTACAATAATGTTTTTAAAGTGCATAAAAAGTAAAGACTGATAACGTCCAGACAATCAATACGCCGTATGGTATGGAGCGGATACGTTGTATTGATGTCTGGGAAGACAGACTCGATAAAATTAAATAACATTCTGGGTTGTCTCCCGGTAAGCACTTTTGTTTTTGTGAGAGTCTTTAAGTTGGACTCCCTTTAGCTTCTCGTTGCGTCATTCTCCAACTTTATAACCTCATCATCATCTTTGTCAATTTTACCTCCGTAATATTTCTTCAATCATTGTCCATTGACCTTGAAGCTAAACCCGTCCTTGTCAGTGATTTCTATAGCCCCATGCGGATACACCATTTTAACAATGTTTGGACTGCTCCATTTTGACTTAAGTTTTCTAGGGTACATCTTCAAACGAGAATTATAAAGTAGCACTTGATCGCCTACCTTAAAATCTTTATCACCACGAAGTCTAAAATCATGCCATTTCTTGGTCTGTTCTTTGTAAATTCTAGTATTCTCATAAGCACCATCTTTCAATTCGGCTAACTCATTAAGCTGCATAAGACGACTATGTCGGTGTTTTGTATGCCGTCCTAAATGCCCACAATGCATCGTTAAGTTTTTCTGACCAACCTATAGGATTGTACCCCACTGATCTCTCTAGGATGCGCTTAATTGCCCTATTAGTAACTTCAGTTTGTCCATTAGATTGAGAGTGATATGCCGTGGATAATTTGTGAGTCACACCATATCTTTGTAAAGCCTTTTCAAGCTGGGAATTACAAAAATGCGTCCCTCTATCACTAATCAAAGCTTTAGGAACTCCAAACCTAGCAAATAACTGTCTTAAAAACTTAACCACAACACGCGTGTCATTCGTAGGTAATGCTTGAGCTTCGACCCATTTGGACACATAATCTACAGCTACTAAAATGTATTTTATTACCTCTAGATTGGGGAAATGGTCCCATAAAATCTAATCCCCAAACATCAAAGACTTCGCATACCTGAATGTTATTTTGAGGCATTTCGTTCCTTGAAGATATGTTTCCCGATCTTTGACATGCATCACATCGTCTTACGTACTCATTAGCATCCTTAAAGACACTAGGCCAATAAAATCCAGACTTGTAAACCTTCTTCGCGGTAATATTAGCACTATGATGCCCACCTGTAGGTCCCGAATGACAATGTGCCAGAATTTCAAGGGTTTCGCTTCCAGCCACACATCTTCTTATTATATTATCCGCGCACAGTTTAAATGCATAAGGTTCCTCCCAGAAGTAAGTCTTGACTTGCGAAAAAAACCTCTTTCTTTTTTCAAAGGTCTAATTTGGGGGAACAACCTTTCCAACAATATAATTAACAAAATCCGCATACCATGGTTCATCGTTACTAGACTTGGATTTTAGCACCATTAAATGCTCGTCGGAGAATTTATCAGCAATTTCCCTCTCAGTTAACACCTCCATATGCGGATTCTCAAACCTAGATAAGTGATCTACGGCTAAGTCTTCTGCTTCCTTAAGTTTCTCCAATACTTGCCAAGGGGTAGTGAAACTCTTGAGGTCTTTTTCTTTTGATGACAGTTAGTTGAGCAAGACAGCTGAGCACCTTTCGTTCGTTTTCTCTGTACAAGCTTCTTCAAGTCTGGATTTATTCATCAGTAAACTCTTCAGATATTTTGCGTGTTTTGGTATTTGCACTAGGGCTTTGATAAACGGAATATTAATATCGAGTTGTTTAAGATTCTCTAAAAAAATTTGTTGAAGTGCATCTTCTTTTTCTTTTCTCACCCGGTTTGGGAAAGGAACAGATGATTATTGCGGTTTTACCAATGGTTGAGTAGTCCTTTCACGAATACTTGAAGGTTTATTTTTCTCACCATTGTCACACCCCGCCAAGGCAAAAACGCGAGGCGTAATGAGAAAGGATATCATCAGAACACAATGGTGTCTATACAGAGAATTCTATATGAAATAAATAAGTAAAGCATAGACACAAAGTGTCATAACAATACCCATA
>BQNB010161900.1:0-14625 GCA_026074375.1 Tanacetum coccineum | reverse complement strand
TTTATTGAATTCCACCGTTTGGTAGCGCCAGAGAATTAAAATAAAAAATAATCATGAAAATCTTTATTTAATCAAATTTTAACCGGAAGCAATTAAAAATTCATATTTTAATAAAAAAAATTAAATTTTAACCAAATTTTAATCAAATTTTAAAAATTAAAAATTAAAAATTAAAAATTAAAAATTAAAAAAAAAAAATTAAAAATTTTAATTAAATTAAAAATTCATATTTTAATCAAATTTTAACCGGAAGCAATTAAAAAAAAAATAAAAAATTAAAAAAAAAACTATTTTTTTATTAAAAAAATCAATTTCTCTAGTTTCTCTATCAAAATGATGGAAATGAATGTTGTTAAATTACACTACATATATCTCTCCATTTCTCTATCAATTTCTCTTGATTTCTTCACTTTTTTAATTATCTCTACCAAACATGAGAATTGAATTAATTTCCATTTCTCCACTATCAACTCTCCCTACCAAACACACCCTAAGGTACTAAAAAGTTACTTGCCATTTTTAAGCGTAAATAAGTCATTAGATTTTTTATTCATCATTTACCGTGCCTTTCTCCATTCGTGAATATCAAGCTATAAATAAACACACGAAAATGAAACTTACGGTAAAGTTGTATATATTGTTACTCTTTTTCAACTTGTTCATAGTGATTATAGTTTAACAACCCCTAAAAAGACAGGGCTCTCGACATTTATTGCTAAATCAATGATCAATCATCACAAAACCTAGAGGCATCATTCTTATTCATTAATCTAATCATGAACAACGTAACTTATCAAGGCACACGGATTAGACTCGTCCCCTACCAAATTAAATATTTGTCATTCTTACATTGAACCAAAATCTAAGGCTTTATTAAGTCTAACTAGTCTAGGAATCAAATACCGATTCATCGGAAGCAAAGTACTCTCTCGCTACTTCGACACGACCACTATTCACTTTTTCGTTGAGACTAGAACACACCACCACCAAGAAGACGCAAATGCACATGTAATTCTTCGTTTTTCACCCTGATCCCAAAGGTCAACAACCCTACCTTAATCACTGACTTTCGCCATATTTCGCTTATTGGTATACACTATAAGATCATTGCCAAGATTTTAGCTAACCGTTTATCTAAAGTGACTGACAAGATTGTTAGTAAGGAACAGTCGGCGTTTATTGCTGGTCGTCAAATTCTTGATGGCCCCGTTATTTTAAGCGAAACGTGAATCATTTTGTATATTTAAAGAAAACAATTATCGAATGTAAAGAAAACCAAGTCCTTAAAGTTTTGATATATCCGCGCGACTCGAATGCTCCCAATGCTCCACTAGCAAAATAGTAACCTGAGAAAATACATGCTAAAATGTCAACAATAATGTTGGTGAATTCATAGGTTTAAGTAAAAGCAGTGGTGAAATAATTTAAGTAATATTTCAGAAGAAAAGTAGCGTTTCAACATTCAAAGTATTATTTCCAAAATCCAAGTAGTGATTCCATAAATTAGGAAGTATTTAAAAGTGGACCACAAGACTTAAGTAATGGTGGACTAAGTACATATTCCGAAGTTCAAAACAAGTAATGTAGACAAGAGAAACAAATTCACCAAGTCTAAGTATATATTATTGCACTAAGCTCATGACACCGACACCTTAACAAGATTTTTGCCCCAATAAAAGTAGGGTATACTGCTAATAACCCCAAGGATACCTCAAATGTTAAGTGCGTCACATGGTTATCTAAAAACCATAAAGTCCGGAAAAGTAGACGGGGATTGTCAGTCCCGATAGATCTATCCACAACATTCGCGCTCACTACAATAGCAACTGACGGTTCATGATAAACAGGGGACTTAAGTAGCAGAGAAAGGACTTAGGCAATAATATTCAGGCAATAATCTGGATAGCATACAATTTGAAAAGCACTTGTGTCCAAAGTAAAACAAGTAATGTGTTCAAAACTCACGGTTTTCATATATAGGAATTTAATGATCTCAAATGATGTAGTAAACAAATCAAGCTTTAATCAGTTCATAAGAAACAGCCATGTATCACACATGTTTTAGAAGTCATGTAGTAAGCAAGTAAAAATATTCATGTAACGCTTGAGTGGTAACAATCAATAAGTTTACTTTGTAAAACGAGCATGTATTCTCACCCCGAAAACAGTTTATGAAAACCATTAAGAGAGAAAAGGTGGGGCTATGAACTCACCGAGAATAGATGAAGTGATCAAGAAATCCAAACAAGATAGAAACGAACGTCGACAATCAACCGCGACCTATAAATAAATATAATATGCGATTGGTACACGAGCTATATAAAATATGCAACTCATCGAAATATAACATGTACATATATATAGAACATGCATAAAAAGTGACACTTAGGAATCCATGACAACTCCACTTATTATTTCTATTAGTTACTTATTTTCCGAAATTTATGTCGTTTTATTAGCAACTAGCTACCGCTTAACGACTTACCTAACAACTTCAACACTTGCTTATACTTCTTCTCCAGTTTCTTATGTACCTTGACTTACTACTATGTTTGCCCCAATGGTTCTAAGCAAGTTTTACTTTTCATTAACTCTAACAAATCACAACTAGCTCAAAACGAGGCCTGCAGAAAGTTATCAAAAGTTGGGCAACAGCAGGTACCCTTAAACATTTTATAAAAATCTAAAAAAAATACAGTAGGTCACACATATCATGTACAATCTCCAGATTAAATTTCGTCCAAAAATATTAAGTTTTGACCCGCCTGCACACAGCATCTTTACTTACGAATTTCTGGACAGCCAACACAGTTTTGATACTTAATCTTGTACAATGGGTTTGACTCACTTTTACATTCTGAAAATCGATGAGGCCTAGTTTTCTGGAAAGTAGACTCGAAGTAGATAGTTCTAGAGTCCTGCAAACTTAGAAAAGATTTTGGCACGACCAAGTTATGACGTCCCAAAGTTGACCCAAATTCGGATATAAAAACTGTCACTTTCTGAAATTTGCCGAAACAATTTCCTATCTAAAATCGGCCATAACTTTTTCGTTTTTAAGAGTTAGAAGCTCTAATTTATACCAAAACGATCATTGGAACGACCTCTACAATTCTAAACACTAAAATCTTGGTTTACAACCCACTAAATCAGCCGATTATATGCCTAAACTTTCTGCCCTAATCTATAGATATCTTTCAATCCCTTCAACACCAATTCAAGCTTCGCAAATCCTAAAACTAGCCTAATCCCCATACTAGATCACCTCAAACATCATCCAAACTCAAAATCAATACATGTATTATAGTCAATGGATTCCCAAACACAATTATTGTGCATGCACACATATATAAAATTAAACCTCACAAAAATTAAAAAGGAGACTTACAAAATATTAGAGAATCAATAGAATGATCAAAACCACAAACCCTTGTGGTTTTGAAGGTTTGGCCGAACACAAGGAGACACCCAAACAATGACTAAAACTCGTTTTTATTGTACCAAATCTTGATTAAACACTTATTATCAAACCCTTGATACTTTAATTACCCTTAATTAGACTAAAACCCAAAAATCAAAAACCTTCAAAAATTTCAATCTTCATATTAATTTCTGCATGGAGGTTTCTAGTGAATGAAATTGATTAGGGTTTAGTGTAGGATTGATTTGAAGTAGAATGGAGTGATTTAGAGGATAGTTGAAGATGGTGATGATGTTGTTTCTTGTTGTTGCCGTTCGAACAGAGAGAGAAGAGAAGAAGACGTGGTTTTTTTTACTGTTGTAGGGATATCTCATATATATACCTGATTTCTTTCCTAGTTTATATCGACTACTATAAAAAAGAGTCGTTGGGTGGATTATGGATTATAGCCGGTTTTAAAAAAAAGAGTGGGCTTTATGGAGAAGTTTTTAAGGTGTGGGTTTGTGTGTGGGTTATGGCTTATAAGTAAAAGAAATGGGGAAGTGGGGTTGGGTTATATGAAGAAGAAAAAAATAGTAAGAGGTGTTTGATTTTAGTTTTGTTGGAGGAAATACAAAATATAAAGGTGTGTTGTTTGGTTTAGGATTTAGTAGGAGTTAAAATATAATAAAGGGGTGTTTTGGTTTAGTTTTGATGTAGCCTATCAAGCAATTAAGAGGGTGCTTTGGTTTCTATGTTATGTTTATAAATTATTATTTTTTTTTCTATTATTTTTTTTCTACAACATTTATACCGTAATATTTGTTTTTAAAAAACGTAGTTAAAATATTAAAAATTGTTAAAAAACACTATTTTGACCTGGTTTTGGCCTGACGCGGATAACGTCAAATAAGTATTAAAATGAAAAATAAATAAGCTACGAAGCTAAAATAGCGAAATTATTAATTTCTCATACGTTAAAATGGATAATATCCAAAGTGTGTTTCGATTTGACTAGGAACGTGAAATTGCCAAATCGGGTAAAAGTAAAAATTAAATTTTTTTACTTAACAGCAGAAATATGAATAAATTATAATAAATAAATTTACCCGAAAATACGAATTCTCACATGTTGCAGGTACAAACTCTAATAATTTTGCAGGTACAGAAGAAAGTATTGGTGAAGGTCATTTAAGCAAGGAGACATGATCTAGCCAAGACTACATTTTGATGCCACTGTAGAAAGATGGTTCACTATTTGATTCTTCTTTAAAGAATGCTAGTAATGATAAACCACAACCTTCTAGTGATGCTGGAAAGAAGGATGATGATGGTGTATGTAAAGAAAGTAGAATTGCTGATCAAGAGAAATCTAAAAACAGTACTCAAGGTGTTAATACTATTGGGCCAAGTATTAATACTGAATCAGACATGTTTTCTTTGGGAGATAATGCTACAGCCACGCATGATGATTTCTTTGGTGACGAAACAGAAGTGGACATGAGCAACATTACTACCACATATCCAGTTCCTTTTACTCTAAATACAAGAATCCATAAAGATCATTCACTTGATCATGTGATTGGTGATGTACAGTTTGGTGTACTGACATAGAGAATGACAAAGACTACAAATGAACAAGGGTTTATTAGTGCTGTTTAGGAAGGGAAAACTCATGAAGACCTTCATACTTGTCTGTTTACTTGTTTCCTATAACAGGAAGAGCCCAAAAAGGTAATCCAAGCATTAAAATATCCAAGCTGGATAGAAGCTATGCAAGAAGAGCTTCTGCAGTTTAAGTTACAACAAGTTTAGACCTTGGTGGATTTACCACATGGAAAAAGAGCCATTGGTAATAAATGGGTGTATAGGAACAAGAAAGATGAAAGAGGTATTGTGATTAGAAATAAGGCAAGGCTGGTTGCATACGGTTACACTTAAAAAGAGGAAATAGTTATGATGAGGTTTTTGCTCCAGTTGGTAGGATTGAAGCAATTAGGCTGTTCTTAGCCTATGCCTCATTTAAAGACTTTGTAGTATACCAGATGGATGTGAAGAGTGCATTTTTATATGGAAAGATTGAAGAAGAAGTTTATGTTTGTCAACCTCTAGGGTTTGAAGATCCAGAGTTCCCTAACAGAGTTTATAAGGTAGACAAGGCATTATACGGTCTACATCAAGCTCCTAGAGCTTGGTATGAGACTTTATCTACCTATTTATTGGACAATGGATTTTAGAGAGGTCAAACAGATAAGACTTTGTTCATTAAAAGAGTCAAAAGTGATATTCTACTAGTTCAAGTATATGTTGATGGTATCATTTTTGGATCTACTAAAAAGAAGTTATGCACTGAGTTTAAGAAATTGATGCACAAGAAGTTCCAGATGAGTTCTATAGGTGAGCTAACTTTCTTCTTAGGATTAAAAGTGACACAGAAAGATGATGGGATTTTCATTAGTCAAGACAAGTATGTGGATGAAATTTTGAAGAAATTTGGTTTTTCAACTGTGAAGACAGCAAGTACACCTATGGAGACTTCAAAGCCACTGCTCAAGGATGCAGAAGCTGAAGATGTTGATGTTCACTTATATAGATCAATGATTGGATCATTGATGTATTTAACATCTTCAAGGCCTGGTATAATATTTGCTGTATGTGCTTGTGTAAGATTCTAAGTTACACCTAAAGTTTCACATCTTTATGCTGTGAAAAGAATCTTTAGATGCTTGAAAGGTCAACCTAAATTGGTCCTTTGGTATCCTAAGGACTCACCATTTGATTTGGAAGCTTATACTGACAGTGACTATACTGGTGCAACTTTAGACAGGAAATCCACAATAGAAGGTTGCCAATTTCTTAGAAGCAGATTGATTTCATGGCAATGCAAGAAGCAAACTATAGTTTCTAACTCTACTACTAAAGAAGAATATGTTTTTGCTGCTAGTTGTTGTGGACAAGTACTATGGATTCAAAATTAAATGATGGATTATGGATACAATTTCATGAATACCAAGATTTTCATTAACAATGAAAGCACCATCTGCATAGTTAAGAATCTAGTATTTCACTCAAAGACTAAGCACATTGAGATTAGACATCACTTTATCAGAGATTCTCATGAGAAGAAGCTTATTCAAATGATAAAGATTTACACAGATCAGAATGTTGCAGATTTGCTCACAAAAGCATTTGATGTTGGCAGATTTCAATATCTGATTGCAAGTATATGAATGCTTAACCTCTGATGTGTTGAATGAAAGGATATTAATTGTGTTAATATACAGCGAATTATGTATAAATGATGCTTAAAATGGAATGGAACAACAACTAATGATGACATTCAAGTTAGTGCTGTTGGCCTAACTTTCTACTGGTAAGTATAATTAGTGCTGTTAGTTATACTTAATACTGCTATGTTAATGCTGTTAATTATACTTACTACTGTTTGTTATAATTAATACTGTGAGCATTGAGAGAAAGCAAAAACAGAAAGAGAGAAAAAGTAAGCTTAAAAGAATTAAGAGAAATCAAAAACAGACAGAGAGAATTGTGAGTTAAAAGAAATGAGAGAAATAGTGAGCTGAAAAACAAAAAGAGAGATGTGTGAAAATCAAACAGATAGAGTGACTTGGTGAGCTATAAGAAATGAGAGAAATTAGTGAGAATGAAAAACAAAAAGAGAGATGTGTGACATAAAAACAGACAGAGTGATTCAGTGAGAAAAAGAATTAAGAGATACAGTGAGAATAAAAACAGAAAGATAGACGTGTGACATAAAAACAGACATAGTGATTCAGTGAGAAAAAGAATCGAGAGATATAGTGAGAATAAAAACAAAAAGAGAGCTTGTGAGAATCAAAATTGATGGAAATGCTTTTTGGAACGAAATTAGAGTTAATGCTGGTGACTTAAAGTTAATGCTGTTAGGCATAAACTTACTAATGCTGGTTAAGTTAATGTTTCCAGGCATACACTTACTACTGCTAGTGTTAGTTAATGCTGTTAGGCATAAACTTACTACTGCTGGTTAAGTTAATGCTGCCAGGCATACACTTACTACTGCCAGTCTTAGTTAATGCTGTTGAGGGTGATTTCATAAATACTTTGATTAAAGGTTTCAATTACTCATTCGATCGATTTTACACTTTGATTTACTCTCTAATCATAAACTCTAACTCAATTTTATCATTCATCATCAAAACCTAACACAATGTCGAACCTAAAGTTTGTTGAAACTCACAATTTGGTTGCGTTTTTGGAGAAACCCAAAGAAAGTGATGGGTTTGAGGGAATTATTGATTTTTTGAATGCAAGTTCTATCAGATATGCGCTAAGGTGAATCCCACCATATATACTTCATGCATTAAGCAGTTTTGGGCTACTGCTAAGGCAAAGACTGTCAATAGGGAAGTCTAGATACAAGCCCTAGTAGAAGGGAAGAAGGTGATCGTCACCAAGACGAGTGTGAGAAGAGCTATTCAATTAAAAGATGCTGAAGGTACTGAATTTCTACCCAATGCTACCATTTTTGCAGAACTGGAAAGAATGAGGTATGAAAATCTTACACAAAAGCTTACATTTTATAAAGCTTTTTTTCACCTCAATGGAAATTTCTTATCCATATAATTCTGCAATGCCTTAGTGCTAAGACTACTGCTGGAACGAATTTAGTAGCACTATAGCCTCAACTATCACATGTCTTGCCACAAACAAAAAATTTAACTTTTCCAAGTACATTTTTGATAATATGGTGAAGAACTTGGAGGGTGGGGTTAAATTTCTAATGTATCCAAGGTTTGTGCAAGTGTTCCTGGATAAAAAAGTTGAAGGAATTACCAAACATATAGAAATTTATGTTACACCTTCTCACACTAAGAAGGTCTTTGATAATATGAAGAGAGGAGGAAAAGGTTTTTCTGGGAGAGTTACCCATCTATTTCAAACAATGATGGTTCAAGCTCAAGAAGAGGGTGGAGGTTTTGAAATGCCTACTGTTCCCCAACACACATCCACCATTAATCAACCATCATCATTACAACCTCCAAAGAAGCAAAAGCCTAGGAAAACCAAGAAACAAAACTTTAAGGTTTCTCAACCTAGTGATCCTACACAACCTATGGCAGATGAGACTAAAAATGTGGAAAGTGTAACTATACATTCTAATGATCCACTACTCAATGGTGAGGATAGATTAAAATTAAATGAATTGATGGAACTTTGTACCAACTTGTCACAAAGAGTTCTTGATTTGGAGAACATAAAGACCTCTCAAGCTGTAGAGATTACTAAATTAAAGGAGAGGGTCAAAAAGCTAGAAAGGATGAATAAGTCAAGAATTCCAGGGCTTAAAAGATTAAGGAAGGTTGGTAGATCTGTACAAGTTGTTTCCTCTAAAGATGAAGGTTTAGGTGCTCAGGAGGATGCATCCAAATAGGGGAGGAAAATTGTTGATCTTGATGCAGATGAAGAGGTTACATTAATTGATGAGGATCAGGAGAGAAATGATGATAATTTAATGTTTGATACAGGAGTTTTTGATGAGCAGGAAGTTGAAGTTGAAAAGGTAGTTAGTACTGCCGAATTTACTACTGTCAGTGCTACACCAACAACTGTTGATGAGTTGACTCTGGCTCAGACCTTAATAGAAATCAAAGCAGCTAAACCCAAGGCTGTTACAATTGCTGCTACAACAACTACAACTACTGTTACAAGACCTAAGGCTAGAGGAGTTGTAGTTCAAGAGCCAAGTGAATTTAGAACAACAACATCATCTTCATAAATATCACAACTTCCACAGGTTAAAGACAAAGGCAAGGCAAAGATGATAGAACCTGAGAAGCCTTTGAAAAAGAAAGATCAAATTTTGGTGGATGAAGAAATTGCTCAAAGACTTCAAGAAGAATTGCAAGTTGAATTAGAAGAAGAGAAAAGGCTGGCAAGACAAAAAGAAGAAGAGGAAAGGCTGGCAAGACAAAAAGAAGAAGAGGATAACTTAATTTTATGGGATAATACTCAAGCTATGATGGATGCAGATTATAAGTTAACTCAAAGACTACAAGCAGAAGAACAGGGTGAGTTAACCATTGAAGAAAGATCAAAACTGTTTGTAGAGCTCATGGACAAAAGGAAGAAGCACTTTGCAAAGCTTAGAGCTGAAGAGATTAGAAGAAAATCACCAACCAAAGCCCAAAAGAGGAATCAAATGTATACTTATTTGAAAAATATGGCTAATTACAAGCATAGTCAGTTGAAGAACAAAAGTTTTGAAGAAATTCAGATGTTATTTGACAATTCTATGAAGTGGGTAGATTCATTGGTTCCTATAGATACAGCGGGTTTGCAGAAGGAAGTATGAAGAGAATATGAGAAGAACGTGAGTGATAATTCAAATAAAGCAAAAAAAGATGAGAATAGAGAAGCTAAAGTGGAATGGTGAAGCATAAATGAAAAAGCCTTATGGAGATAGTTGCTGAGATAGGTAGCAATGAGCTAAACAAAAACCAATAAGCCACTTAGTCCCAATCATTGTTACTGGAAAATCATCAAAGAAGGAAAGATGGGATACTTTCAAATCATTAGAGCTGATGGAAGTTCAAGGAGGTATTCATCAACGATTAGGATGTTTCAAAACATTGACAGAGAAGACCTGGAAACACTCTGGAAGTTGGTTAAAGCTAACCATGGGAATACAAGGACAGAGGAGGTATATGAAAGAGTGTTATGGGTGATCTGACAGAAATGTTTGAACCTGATGTAGAAAGTGAAGTATGGAGAAATCTACAAGGATACAATGTGACAGTTTGGAAGCTATTTTCTTTTAAGTGGAGTTCATTTTGTGAGATTTTAGAATCTGCATATCTTTATGATGGTAGAGAAAAAGTATCCACTCACACCTACAACTATTACAAAATTGCTCAACAAGAAGATTCAAACTGACCATTGGAATGAGTGTGCTTACCCAACTATCTAAAACCTTCATGGCAAACGATGTCAAAGAATCCTAGAAGTATTTGAATGCATCCTCCTGGTGATGGTGAAGACTTTTAATGAAGAAATTTAAATTGCAAGAAGAAGAATACAAGTTTATGGGAGAATTGTTTGGATTAAAAGCTTCTTATATTGCTGTTTAGAAGTAACAGCTGGCTAAGGTTTAGGAGTTACATGGCTAAATAGAAGTTAAGACTGCTCAAAGACTTAGAAGAAATACTACTAAGTAGTTAATACTGCTAGTATAAAAGTTATTACTGTTAGTGTAACTTAGTATGCTGTGTAATGATAGTACGCTTGAGTAAAGGTACAACTGTTAGCATAAAGTTAGTACAGCTAGTGTAACTTAGTAGCTGCTGATGATGAAGTGAGAAATATTCTAATAGTTTACTAATCTTGTACACAGTTAGTGCTAGCTGAAGAAAAGTTTAATGTGCTGGTTACAACGGCGGAACGATTGCTACTGCTAGAAAGTTTCTACTATCAAAAGATAGAAGCATGAAGATGTTATAAGATTTACTTATGGGATTAAGTTTTGAGAATTATTTTTGTAAAAGATATTATATCTTATAAGTAGAAATATTTGTAAGTTAATCCTTTTAGAATTAAAAGATTTGTAGTTATCTTGTAAAGGACTGCTTGGTGTATAAAAGGAGATCCTAGGTTATTATAACACACACATTCACATACATATTCATATGTTTTTTATATATAGCTTCAAGGTTGTAAACCCTAGTACTACACAGAGTACTCGTATTATTAATAATAATAATATTGGAGCTTTTTAGTAATATCATTATTCATACATTGTTCATACAGTTTACTGTTTCATTAATATTACAAAAAATGAAAAGAGTAGATTCCGCATACTCTTTAGTATCACAAAGTTTCTATCATAGTTGTTTTGGATCTATCCTAAGTAACTTAACCTTTACAAGCTAAGAAAATCCCCTTAATTGGATCAACAAAATTCAACATTTAAAATAAGTATGTGTTAAATTAATTCCTGTTAGGATTTCTGAGTCATAATGATGCAATGATGAATCCAGGTTTTTTAATGTAGTGCTTGCTTCGGATTGAAACTAATAAAATTCTCAGGAATTTTTCATTAAAAACAAAGAATAATTTTTCACAAATAGCCTGAGAACGGCGTCGGGGATTAACTCCCATGGCGTCGCGCTCCCACAATGTGAAAATTTGAATTTTTTTTCAAGTATTTCTAAAAAATAAAATGTGTCAAGATGTACAAATTGGAATCGTTTTGTAAACCTGCTTAAACCGTATGTTCTAACATCAGTACTTGCATCCTATCTTATACTGCTTTCATATGTTAAAACCCTAAACTGCTCATTGTATTTAGAGCCATCCCGCCCGATTTATGCTTGTAATAGTTGTCTGTTGTCGTTGATTACATGTTTTATTTGATGAGAAGAAGCTGAAATTTCTTAGGAAGTTTTCATTGGAACGATTCTTTGACGGAACGATTGAACCAGTTATCGCATGTTCTCGTCTATTATTGACAAACCATGGATACTAGTTGCTTTTACGTTTTTCCTTTTCCATTTATTTGTTTGTATTAATACTATAGTTTTATAGAACATTGAGGACAATGTTCAACTTAAGTGTAGGGGAAAATAGATACCTTAGATCTATTTCCTCATTTGTCATTGCTTTGTTCCTTAAAATGATAGGTAATAGTACGAGACATAGCATAAAAAGTTAATTTTGACCAAAATTTAAATTTTTTTATGACACATACCGATAAAAACCAAGTATTAATAGCGTCTCATAGATAGGAATGTGTATGACTAGCACACAACCCTCAAGAAGTTCCACTGCCAAAAATGTGCAAACAAATGTGAGGTTCGCCTTTAGATCTATAGGAATTCGGGTATCCATTTTTGATACCCAATATAATTTATACCTTTAGCTTTCTCGAGTTAAGCTTCGAATGCAGTCATATGTGTCTATTCTGTCGTTACAGATGTGTACGTATGGTCTTTGTCGCCTTTTCGGGAGCATTGGTATCGGTATTAAATTATATGAGTGTACCGATAGTATATTAAATTCTAGAACTTGTTTTTGTGATGCATCCCGAGACCACATAGTAAGTATTAGGATTTGCTAGATAAGACACACTAGGATTAACCCATGTTTTAAACATGTAATTCTTATTATGGTCACATCGACTATATAACTATCCCACACCCTTACAATGCACTCATATTTAGTGTAGGATAACCCTAGTATACCCCTTTGAGCCTATCCTTTTTCATGGTTCTCGTATTTTTCTGGTTAAGCCGGACTATTAATGAAGAGCATTGTTACCCTTAAACCAATTGTTACATCCAAATCACCTTAGTCTACCTTGTATGTACTCATCTTTAGTACATTATTGTTTTAACCCAAGTTAATTATTGAGTACATGATTGCTAAGTCCTTATCCTTGTAAATACAGTTTTGGAACGATTGAGATTCATGGTAGTATTCATCTTATGAAGAATTGGGGAAGAAGTAATTTATTACCCCTAATAGAGCTCAATAAGCTCCATGTTATGTTGATCCACCTCAATTCGGGTCATTAGTTAGATTATAAATATCGAATATGTAAAAGTTCAAGTGTAGGGGTGCATCGATAAACCCCCATGATGTATTAGATGTTTAAGCAATAGCAGAGCAAAAGTGTACGAGAAAAATGTATAAAAAAGTGAAAAAAATATGCAGGCTGTCATTTGCTTATGTTATGTTTATCATAGAGCCAAGAGAGGAAAAGAAAAGAGATCGGTGTAGAGTTTGTATATCTTAGTCCGAGTCCTTGGCTTAGCAACCAAACCAACGCGTATTCTTATCATTAGCTAACCCATTCATAGTTTGAGTATTTGGCTTATCAACCAAACCTGCGTGTATTTTTTATAAACTAGAATGTACCCCCACCCAGCGTAAAAGCAGCGGTCTCGGAAGCATTAAAAATAAAAAGAACTAAAATTTAATTAAAATATATTAAAATGGATGTTGAATTAAAGAGCACAAAATTTTAAAAAATATGGTGAAATTAAATCATAAAAACATAAATAGATAAAAAGCTATTTTAATTTAAAAATAAAGATGTTTTTTTTGTTAAGATGGATGGTTAAGATTGCACATAAGAAAAAATTGTTACAAGAGGTTATTAGATAGATGTGTTTGTTGTTAAAAAGATATATTTCCATAAAAAGAAAGGAAAAAGTCTGAATTTTCAGAGTGTTAATTTTTCGTTTCCCATAGTTGTTATAATTTATTATACACCAGTGAGAAAGAGAGAATCCTAAACACTTATGTGATGTGCTAGTATATTCTTTTCGTGCTTTTAATTACGAGGCCTAGAAGGTTGTGTCGTAAACTGCTTTTAAAAAGTAGGTTAAATGCTCCCACTATTGATATTGTCTAGGTAGAAAAGCCTATTTGCTTTAGGACAAGCAAATCCCAAGTGTATGGGTATTTGATGAGGTGTCATTTTATACACTTTTTCGGGGTCATTTAACCCCCTAAATCATGCAAATATGTCCAGATTACGTGTTTAATCGTTTGTTTTCATGTTTTAGCACTTATATGGCTTTTAGAAGAAATACATGTGACCTAGCTATAAACAAAGTACCAAAGTGGTTGTGGGAACGATACGCTTTCCGAGTTTTGCAAGAATAATAATCGTGAACATGAGACCTTCGTCGACATCATACAAGAACTGACCTTAAAAAACAAGATCCAATATCCACTAATCGTTGTTTCCAGATACGGTTGCCGGTTGACATCTCTTCTAATTCGTCGATACGAGAAGCAAATTGTTGTGTTGAGGAATCAATATCTCGACATAAGCCAAGAGGCAGATCTTGTGCCACTCGGACAAGACTACGACTCTACACCAAATCCTTTGAAGAAATCATGCATACAGAGCGTGGAGACGGCATCGCGAGTTCCAAGCGACGGCGTCACGAATTATAAAGCGACGGTGTTAAAGATTTGACGATGATGTCAGAACGAAGCCGGCCTAAAGAAGCCCTAGAAGATTCGGCGTCACAAGATAAAGAAGACCATTCCACTTATGCGCGAAGTATCAGATATTGTTTTGATCATAACTCCTTCATACAAACTTGGATTCTGACGGTTCAACAGCCCACGCGATTACAGAGAGAAAATCTACAACCTAGTAAAAGAACACGACGGCGTTAGGATTTTTGGTGACGGCATTAGGATTGCCGACC
>BQNB010161896.1:0-14184 GCA_026074375.1 Tanacetum coccineum | reverse complement strand
ATAAAATCTTTAGTTAATTATTATATGATCATGTTATAATGTTTATGGCTTAATTAGATTCGTATGGGTGTGATTGGTTAGGGTTAATTCGCGTTAGAACAAGAATAAGGGTTTGGCAGATTAGGGTTGTGTTCAATTGATGATATCTAGATGATAAAAGCATGAATTGAGATTCTTCTTAAGCCTAAATTGTAGTTCAGAGAGTCTATTTTTTAGAATGTCTGGCCTCCAACGATTTCGAGTTCGGGAAGTTAGTCAATTTGTTCGTGCAAGAAAAGTTGGCAAACTGTCTTTTTGGGTCAAATTTAGGTCAGATTACGAGGTGTAAAACCCTTACTTAAATTTCAAATTAATATTAGCCAAGCTACAGAAGTTAAGTTCTATGTGTCTATTAAGTTTTCCCAAAAGAAGAGCTTCTGGTTTGGTGTCTAAGTATGGTGAATAAGTCCAAACTTTTTAGTGTTCGAGCAAATCCGAATCTGAGTAGTTAAAAGTTTGATTTTATTTGGGGTAATTAAGAGTGGAAATAACTTAGTGGAAAAATAAGGGAGTTAGTAAACTCATGAAATTGAATGTGTAATGTTTGGTAGAATTTATGAAGGTCAGTAGGTATGGTTTAGAAAATGGTAAATTGACACTAAAATTCTGTGTTTTCGGGTAAAATGTAGAACTTTGAAATAGTGAGTAATCGAATTGGTTAATGTTAGGCATGGTGTCGGGGTGAACCATAGAGGTAATCAAACATCTTATACATCCATTATATGATTGTTACATGGGCGTAAGCTTTTGGCTTAATCGCGTGTAACACGTTATTGTTTTGATTGTTTAGTTTCGTGCAAAGGATTTGGGAATTGCTTAAGCATCAGGTGAGTTTCATAGTGCCTCTTTTTACGTTGTTTTATATTGGGATGGAAATGATGCTAATGGTTTTGAAAGGCTTTAATTGTTGTGATTATGTGTTTTTATTGAGTATAGACGTTATGTGACTGTTATATGACTTATTGTTGCATGTTGAATGTGGTTTACTTGCATGTTCTATATTGTCATGTCAAGTGTTATGATTTGGGGTTGAAGAGGTACGCCTACCTCATGGTTGTGTTAAATATACCTACTTTGTAGGTATGTCTTGGTATTCGCCCCTATGTGGGTATGACTTGGGATTCGCCCCTTGTAGGTATGAAATTGTGTTGGATACGGTACCATGAATGGATCGGATGGGTACGCCTACCTAGTATGTGGATTGCATGTTAGCATAAGTTCATGTTGGTACATAATTGTCCTGTATTGTTTTAATAATCATAATAATTGGATTTAAAGATTATATTGTGTGTCTTAAACCTGTGACTCTCACCAATCGTTGTGTTGATGTTTTTATGCATCATTTTTAGGTGAGCATCATGAGGATATTAAGACTAAGAGAAGTGGCTAGAGAGACCATAGGTTGCATGCGGAGTTTAATCTCCTAGTTCATTGTTTTGCATTGCTTAGATTAATGGATGTTTTGGTTTGAATTTTTTAGGTTGTTTTGGATGGTTGCATGTCTTGATATTAGCGAGAACCCCCTTTTCATTAATGCGAGACGCCATTTGTTTTATCGGGTTAATTGGGTATTTTCATGACACTTTGTGTCTATACCTTGTTTTTCTTATGCATTCTAGTTACTCTATATAGACGCCATTATGTTGTGATGATATTCATTCTTGTTACGCCTCGTGTTTCCGCCTTGGCGGGGTGTGACAGATTGGTATCAGAGCCTTTGGTTATAGAGAAGTAGGTGGTTTGACCTAGACTATAACCTAGGAGTCCTTCATATAGCTGCATAATAGAATCTATGTGTTTAGCTATCTAGGCATTTTGTATTCTTATTTTTCTTTAAGTTTTATTTTGACCTACAGGCTACTCGGTAGCATATGATTCGGAAGAGGAGCCAATTGAGGAGGAACCTCATAAGGGACCAAAGGTGGAAGGGTAGTTTATAGAGTCGTAGAAAGAGGCCGACTCAGATCTCCTATCGGACGCTCATAGTAGGCCAGGACCCGCGGAGTCGGGTAACTCTTGCAAAAGCAAAGTCAAACCCAAGCGAGGCCCGACATAAGTTTATTTCTTCTTCTACCTCGACGCGTTGCTTTTATTGATGATTTCTTTTGGATAATTCGTATTTTGAGGCAATATTAGGCTTTCGTTTTTTTATTTCTATCTTTATATAAATATCGTTTTGGTGGGTCATCATGCTTGAGTTATATTTGGAATGTGTTATATGTGGTATGTGATATACGTGCATTATCATTAAGATGTGTAGTCTTAGAAGTAAGTATACGTGTGAAAGGATGAAGTTATAATTATGGTGGCCAACATAATTATAAAGGCATCACACACATGGACTTGTGACCATGATTGCATTGATTGATATTTGTTTGTTGATGGTTATGTGGATGGTAGTATAGATGTTATGTGTAATCCTGTTAAGGATGGTTGTATGATTAGAGAATTCTTCTCTTAACCTGATGGACGATTTTATTGGGTCTAGTGGTGTAGATAGTAAGGTTCTCTTTCATCTATCATTTGCGAATATCTCGGAAACCTGTTAGTACTGTTGTTGTGATTCTTAAGTTGGTTCGGTTGCTCAACATTTTGTTCGGATACTTAATTCTAAGTTTAGCATCCCAAAAAATGATTCTAATTTTCAAATTTTTTTGACATGTTTTTCTTACTAAACTAGAATTAATCTTTGCCGAATGCACATTACCCTTTATTATTACTTGGTGAGGTTTAAGCCTGATGATCCATTTTCATTATATTTCTCAAAAATCCACCAAAATATTAAGTGTGCCGGTAGTATTGTAGACTTTAGAACTTGGCATGTGCATCATTTCGAACATAGTTCTAGGAGGCAACATTTAGGAATTCACCAAATTAAGCCTATATGTGTGTGTTTAATCAACTTGTCACACTGACTTGTTGACCTCCTGTGATAAACCAAAAATATATCCCCTAGATCACCTTTATTAAACCTATCTTGTTTCAATCACCAAATATTATGTATCGTTTCACCATTTCACCTTAGCCTACCCTGTAGTCTATAATTATTTATGTGTTAAAATTATTGGTTACTCAAATGCATGGTTCGGGGAAATGAGTTCGAAGACTGATACTTTCGTTGATGACACAAAATTATGATCATATGAAGACCCCTAGTTCTATCACTTTCGATATTGTTTATCTCAAGTGGGGGGATATGTTATTGTGTACAGGAGAATTGTAATAAAAAAAGTGGTTGCAACTATAAGCCACCTATATGTTACTCTGATCGATGGTGGTGCAACTATAAAGACCTAGTGCTGAATAAATTAAAGGTGCAAACTATAAGCGTCAAGACGTGGTATTTGAGGATGTGCAACTATAAGCCATCCCTGTGTATGAAGGAAATGGTTAGCATGCTCCGCAACATCTACATATGATCTGGACCCATTAGATGTTATGATCAAGTTTTCGCGCTTAAGACTTGATGTGGATTGACGGTAATTGTAATGGATACCTTAGGTTTTTATTTGACTATTTATTTTGTGTTTTTATTTTACAACAAATTTAATGGTATCCATGTCTATCCTAACCCTGTTTAACACAAGAAAGCCTATGTTACCCTAGTTTCCTTTTAGAATTGTGTAGATTTATGTATTGGCCAAGCTTATGATAGAATACAAGCTATGACTATGCGATTGAGCGATCACCCCAAAAATGAAACACTTAGACTAGTGGAGAGCTGAGTGACTTTTTATCCCCTTTTCATGAGGTGTTCGGCTTTGATGTTTCTAGCATAAGGTATTTTTATGATACCTTTCTTGATTTCAAACGACAGAAAATCTCATATTAGTCATCATATCCTCTCACACAGGTTCTACTTCCCGCCGCGTCGCAAGCCATACCTGTACAACCCGTGGGGAGACTCAATTTGTCATAACTTCCCAACCATATATCTATAACCTCACCATTCTATACATCGCATCACCCCAATACACCCTACCCCCTCCAATCCTCTACTACACACCCTTACATCCGCTCCCTTAACCCTAATGCAGAAAAACGAGATATTCACCTCTATTCCTCCCTCTTATACGCTTTTCAGACCTCGCAAATGTGAAGTACAAATGTGAAACAGCACACCCACATCCCCCAGCTGTAATAGGACTGAAAGTGAAAATTATTCAAAGAAGTTTTATTTTTTACGGCGTAACACCTATTGGTTACGCCGTAAACATAAATTAAGCTAGTGACGAAAGATTCATGACGACTTTACGGTGTAACACCATTCTATTACTCCCGTACCATGAACAGGAAGGAAATTTACCTAAATTAGAGTTTGGCGTAACACCTCCATTGGTTACGCCCGCGTAACCATGAAGATTATTAAACATGGGAAAAGTGTAATCAAGACTTTTACGGCGGAACACAAATTGGTACGCGTAACAATGAAGATGTCCTATCTATGGAAACTATTTGGATGTTACGACGTAACACCATATCTGGTTACACCGTAACAAGTGTTTCATTATGGAATGCCGTGTATGAAGGTTACGGCGTAACACCCTATATGTAACACCCCCAAAATTGGGTCGCAGCGGGAATTGTTATGTCAGGGGGTGTTACTTCATAATACAACAACACAAGGTATGAGAGAAGGACCTATAAATGAGTGTTTGGAAAGTAATTTCGTTGAATTCCTTGAAATTGAAATAACATTGGTCCCAATATTGCATCACCATGATAGATTAAAAAACAATACAACGAGATATGATCATTTGAATGTAAGTAGAAATCCATGAATGAAATCTTGTAAATTTTAGACTCCAATGCACATCAAGTAAGCCAAGCATCAAATCCATCTGAGAAAAACATGCTTAAAAGTGTTAACATAAAGTTGGTGAGTTCATAGATTTTTGTATATGTAAATGTTGAAATCAAAAGATTTATAAAGTATGCATGACCATTTCAATTCTTATAATTGTAACATTTCTTAATTTTAGGTCATTTTACGACTTCCTATTATTCGTCACTAATTATTTTAGTCCGATACGCGTTTACTTTTATTTTAACTTTTAAGCTAAATCGCGTAGACTAGAAAGAATCATTTAATGTAAGCGGTCACCAAATAAATTAAGGTTTACATCAATCAAGTGTTATATAATTATTACGAATATAATGATTAACTTTGCGTATTTTATTTTTATTGGTCACGTAAAAGGCTTACGTTTCGCAATAAAAATACATTTAGACACACCCCAGAAATACCTAGACTTACCTAGACTCAAACCAATACCCACTTTTAAACCTTAAACACAAAATTTAATCAATTCTTGTGTTATTAAGCCATATTGGCCGAATGAGGGGACTAAATCAACTAGGAAAATCCTTAAAACTTCCTAAGTACATGTACATCTTAAGGTAACTAAACCTTGTACTTGTATAATGCTAGCAAGATCTCAAAAGCTTCTCTTTTTCCCTTGATACTACATGTCCAACCCACAAATCACCTAGAGATCTTCCTAATATCTCTTTAAGTACATGTACAAACCATGTTTAATTAAAACATGTACAATGTGTCTCTAAGTAACTTATTACCTAATGGTTAATAACCATTTGAGCTCTTTTTCTCTTAGAAACCCACGGCAACATGCATGTATGTACACAAAACCATAAGATTTCATAATCTTGGCAAATCTTGTACAAATATTGAGTAATTAAGAGATGTACTTAGTTGTTTTAGCAAAACCATCAGAGAGTAACTAAAAACCACAAAACCACTAAGTCTAGGGCACAGTTTGGTTAGGATTTAGACTAGGAATTGTAACTAGCTATCTTGCCTATAAATATACACTCACACTTGGCATTTAGGACTCTTGTAAACTCACACATACACTAAACACTCTCTCTAATCCAAACAATCTTTGTCTTTTCTCTTGTTCGGGTCATAAGAGTCAAACAAACAACATCACAACTCATTTATAAGGAGGTACACGAGGCAAGTCTTGGGTGTTTACAAAGCTTTGAAGCTTAGGGTTTGGTGGTTGATCGTGTAAAACACATTTGGATTGCCATATTACTCGCGTACACTCGAACCAAGTCACTAAGACTCTTTGTAAGTCACGTTTAAACTTATACAATTCATATTTTAGTTGTTTCTTTGTTGCTAGACATTGTGTCACGTAAATAATGAACTAACGTGAACCCATGCGTGTCAACGTTCACACAAATGCTCGTATAGGACTTGTGTGGTGATGAATATGTTAAAACATGTGAAATATGACTTAAAAATGAGCTAGGGTATCAAACATGTTCGTTTATAAGCAAATGTGAACACCAACGTAAACAATAACCTTTAGACACGAATGTTACAAAAACCATACGTAAAATTTTCACTTAAACAAGATGGCATGACTTGGGAACGTGTATACGACATTAATAAATGTTTGCATGTGACAAACGCGACACTTATGTGTGCTAAATAAGCTTACGTTAGATATTAGAATGATATCGAAACCTAAGAAACATAGGGAACTTAACGGGCCACTAAATGGTCTTGTTAAATCCAAGCATGCCCACGTACGCAACTAATCAGGCCCAATAGACCATGCAGTGGGGCCCACAGATTGGTAATAAGCTCTATGAGCTTATTAAGAGACCTAATGTGTTTATTGAGCCTATTGGAACCCTAACACAAAAACGTAAATCAAGCTGGACCCATAACGGGCTTAGTAGCCCATTTATGTAACCACCAAGAGCCGATAATCCACAATAAGCTTAAACAGCTTATTTGTGAGCCTACATAGCTTAATGAGCTTATTACGAACTTAGAAACATTAATGGACCCCTTGATATCTTTCAGGTTAGAGTTATTAGGCTAGCAAGCCCAACAAGCTCGAATAAGCTCACCCGAGCTTATTTTTTAGCTTAACAGTTTTAAATAAGTTTAAATAAACTTAATGAGGGCTTATGTGCCTTTAAAACTCAATTGGAACTTTAGATTGCTTATTGGACCTTAACGGGTCCAATAAGCCAAATTAAGCTCATCTGAGCTTATTTACAAGCTGACCCAGCTTATATGGCTTATTAGAGTCCATTAAAACCAAATGCCACTTGCTATAACTTAATTAGACTTAAAATGTAACTTTTTCAAGTTAAGGGACTAAAAGTGCAAACTTGTAAACTTGGGGGTTAAAACTGTCAAAACTATTTTCTATAAAGTCTAGGGGCTGTTTTCTTTTCTAAAAACTTAGGGGTTTTGAACATATAAGGACCTAAAGTGTAAATGGTTTGTAAAGCTAAAGGACTAAAGGTGTAATTATGGAAACCTAGGGGTTTAAAGTGTAAATACTATATTTTCATAAACATAGGGACTGTTTTGTAAATATAAAAAACCTATGGGTATTTCAGGAAGCAAAGGTGATTTTAATAACCACTTAACATATCGGGCAAGTTATAATATCTATCGGATATTATACAAATGAAAGCACGGACTTAATAAATATGAATATTTATTAATAACGTTTATACATATATTTGAAACGTGTGTAATCGTATACCTTCCCAAGAGCCATCAAGCACGACAAATACATAAACATGTACACCACCACACAAGTGATAACAATATATATAAACTAGCAATTTATGTAGTTTATGCCAAAGTCGTTACCCCTAATTTGTAGACTAAGACTGGCCATATTTACTTTGGTATTTGACGGTGTAATCCATTTGCCATACTTGGATATATTTATCATTCACAGAGAACTACCTACTAAGGTGAGTTCATAGCCCTATGTTTTACAATTATTTAAATGATTTACATCTTTGAGGTGAGAACATGCTTTGTTTTACAAATTGGACGCAAGTGTACATTTTATAATATGATTACGTGTTTGCCTGAGTAGCGATAACCCACAGAGCCCTTTTATCATAAACTGTCAATTTCTAGACCGGAGGTCCGGTTGAGGGAGCGCGAATGTTATAAATAGATCTATTTGGGATTGACATCCCCGTTTGGGTGAGTAGCGCTCACTGTGCTGGTTTGCCGGACAACAAACGTATACCATGTCAGATTTGGGATGTTGCGGGTTAGAACATCATTCATGGGCAAATGTTGGTAATTTATTGCATTCATACATGTCGAGCTTCAGTGTCATGTGCTTAGGAAAACGTAATTACTTTTTATGATGTTTGCATCTGTTGCTTAATCATACACTTGGAAATCTTGCGATCCTACAATTGATTTACATAAACCTATGAATTCACCAACTTTATGTTGATGTTTTAAGCATGTTTTTCTCAGGTCAATAAGGCACGAGGTGCCCAGATACATTGGGGGTCACTCTTTGGAGAGAGTCAATACTAAAGATTTGGGTCGTATTACATTTTGGGAACATTTGTTATAAACCAAAATCTTTACTTATATTGTCGAACAATTTGAAGCCATGAGCTTATGTAATGAACTGTATTTGTTCAATTCAGTTTATCTTTTAATCGGACACGTTTAGTGGTCGTTCTCATATCTTGTGCTATTGATCTATGAAGTAACGCCCTCGGATATTCAATATTCCGCTGCAACTCAGATTTGGGGGTGTTACAGATTGGTATCTAGAGCCAAGGTTATAGATAACCAGGTCAAAAGTTTTTGTCTGGACTATAACCATTTTTAAACACTGCATTCACAAATGAGGTTTGCACGGGACACACATACATTACTTGTTTGCAATCTAGCATATGTTCTTACATGACATACATTGTTTTAGCATTAGTAGCTTACTAAGCGCTTGCATGATTGATATACGAGTATATAAACTATATTACGTATATTACTATAAGAGTCTTAAAATTTATACTTATATAATTTATTTTGTTTTTATAGCAGTCGTGTCTTCTGCATCATCTGCGGTTACCTACACTTCAGTCTACACCAATTCTGAGCCAGGGAGGGTATTTTGGGGAGCTGACGAGGAGCTGTCGGACCGTGGGTCTCCACGAGTCATCATATACGGATACGATGGACTCCCTATGCAGCCGGTAGCCCCACCATCACCGGATTACATACCTGGCCCCGAGGAGCCATAGACACCACCAGTACCACAGGACGAGGATGAGCGTGGACCTATGTTCATACCACCACATGATCCTGACTATGTGCCAGAGCCTATGTACCCTGAGTATATACCATTGGAGGATGAGCATGTGTTTCCGGCTGAGGAGCAACCATTACCTCCTGTTGTTTCACCTACTACTGAGTCACCATGATATGTTATTGAGTCGGATCCAGAAGAAGATCCAGAGGAGTATGAGGATGATGAGACAGAGGATGGTCGTGTTGACTATCCCATGGACGGGGGAGAGGATGGAGATGATGATGACGGCGATTCACATGGGGATGACGCCGATGATGAGGATGAGGATGAAGAGGATGAAGATGAGGAGGATGAGGAGGAAGAGGAGGAGCACTTAGCTCTGGCCGACTCGGCTGTTGTTGTACCTACTGTTGAGCTTGCTTCCCCACCCGAGGGAACAAAGCCTGTTACACCACCACCCTCCACTGACATTACTACCACTGGAGCTAGGATTACTGTCCGGCTTCAGGCTTCCATATCCCTTCCACCAGAGGCAGAGGTTGAGAGACTTCTAGCCATGCCTAATCCACCACCATCACCACCTATCTCACTATCACCACCCTCTGCAGGGGAGCGCCTTGCTAGGTGCACGGCCCCATCTGTACATTCATTACCACCACCACCTGTGCCATCACCATTACTACCATCATCTGTGTGTCTAACCCAAATCCAGACACTCAGGATAGCCTCCACTCAGGCCCTTGTTGATGCGGTTACTGTCGTATTACCATCACCCCCACTACCACCACTACCACCATCTCTATACATACCACCACCTGTTGACCGTAGGGATGATATTCCCGAGTACGAGCGGCCACCTTGCAAGAGGTCGTGTTTGTTTTCTCTAGGCTCCAAGCATGAGGTCGGGGAGAGTTCTACTGCTAAACATACCGAAGGTCGGGGGATTGATTATGGGTTTGTCAGCACCGTAGATGCTGAAGCGATACGACGAGGGATTAGAGAGGTTGGGTATGGTATTAGGGATACTTGGGTGGATCTGGCAGAGGTAGTTCTTGAGATAGCACCTATAACCGTGGGAGAGGTCAATACTAGGGTTACAGAGCTTGCTGAGCTCCATGAGCATGATACGCAGGACTTATATGCTCTACTAGAGGATGCTTAGGATAGTAGGACTCGCATATCACAACGAGTCACTATGGACTTACAGCGGGTCGACTTGCTTATGGAGGATAAGATAGCTCATCAGGAGACAGTACTGATTGTGGAGGAGGAGGCCTATGCTTCCCGAGAGGCTTGGGTCTATGCGATATGATTGAGTTAGGCGCTCCATTATGAGCTTCAAACCCACCGTGAGCAAGTATATGCACACAAGTCCCAGCTTCATGCACATCAGACACAGCTACAGTTGCAGGGTACACTTATTTAGACACAGTATCCGGTAAATGAGACTCGCTCCCAGATGCAGCAGGTTAAGATGGCAGAGCTTCAAGAGACTGACCGTAGGCGTCAGGCACAGATGGTAGAGACTCTCCGTGTAAGGAGAGACATGAGGCGAGAGATAGGTGACATGCAGGCCGAGTTGTTAGCACTACGAGACCAGCAGAGGAGAGCTGGATAGCCAGGACCAGATGCTAGAGTTCCAGATCACCAGGAGGCTTCTAGGGATGATGATAGTCACATCTAGTAGTTTATGTCATTTCATTTTGCTAGGCAGTTGTTCAGGCATGTTAAGTATTAGGGGTTCTCCCCGCTAGCATAGCCTTAGATCTTTTGTATTGTATTTTGTGTACCAAAAACAATTTCATGTAAAAAATTTCCAAGTTATGAATGAAATAGATGTGTTATGTTGTACTGTATACCTCTCTTGTGTTATTGTCTCATCTGTAAATTATTGTATGTCTTGTCATGACCTCACGTTTTGTCCCTTGTGATTTAGACGAATCGTGACACCTGTGACGAGACGAGGACCGAATACCCCACCTAACAACACCAACCCAAACAACATGACTCCAGAATCCGTTTAAGCTATGATTGATCAAGCTCTTCTGCGAAACTCCACCAATGGAGACGAAAGCCACAGTTCGCACGGGGATAACTGAAAGAATGTGCGAACTACACGCCCTTATTTCTACGCTGACTTCATGAAATATCAACCTTTGAACTTCAAAGGAAATAAAGGCGTTGTCGGTTTAACCTGGTGGATTGAAAAGATAGAATCAGTTTTCAATATCAGTGGTTGTGCTATTAAAAATCAGGTTAAGTTTGCCACATGCACTCTGTTAGGGGCTGCTTTGACTTGGTGGAATGGTCAGATAAGAACCTTAGGTCCTGATGCATATTCGATGACTTTGGAAGTACTCAAGAAGAAAATGACGAACAAGTATTGTCCACAGGGTGAAATCAAGAAACCAGAAATCAAGTTGTGGAACCTAAAGGTCAAAGGGAACGATTTTCCAACATACACTGAACGTTTCCAAGAGCTAACCCTGATATGTACCAAGTTTGTTGCTAATGAAACTAAGAAGGTTGACAAGTACATCAGTGGACTCCCTGATAACATTTATGGAATTGTGAAGTCTTCCAGACCCAAGATGTTAGATGAGACTATTGAGTTAGCCAACAACTTGATGGATCAGAAACTCCGCACCTATGCGGAAAGGCAGACTGACAACAAAAGGAAGGCTGATGATTCATCCAGAAACAACCATGGCCATCAACAACAACCCTTCAAGAGACAGAATGTTGCCAAGGTCTACAATATGGGGGCGGGTGAAAAGAAGTCGTATGGTGGATCTTTGCCCAAGTGCACCAAGTGCCATTTTCATCACAATGACCCGTGCACTCAGAAATGCCACAAATGTAACAAGGTAAGGCACTTTGCCCGCGACTGTAGAGGTTCTGGCAACACTAATGTTGCTAATGCTCATAGGGACAATAGGGCAGTTCCCAAGGGGAATGGTTGTTTTGAATGTGGAGCTCCAGGACATTTTAAGAGAAATTGTCCAAAATTGAAGAATAAGGATAGGGGAAATGGGAATGCACAAGGCCGGGTATACGCAGTTGGAAATGCAGAGAAGAATGGTAATGCATCGAGGAACCCGGACTCCAATGTCGTCACGGGTACGTTCCTCTTAAATAACCGCTATGCATCCATCTTATTTGACACTGGTCCCGTTAGAAGTTTTATATCTACTGCCTTCAGTTCCCTGATTGACATCACCCTAACTCCATTAGAAAATAGTTATGACGTCGAATTAGTTAACGGGAAAATAGTCGGGATAGACACTATTGAACGGGGTTGCACTTTAAATTTCTTAAATCATCCGTTCAACATAGATATAATGCCCGTAGAACTGGGTAGTTTCGACATTATTATCGGCATGGATTGGTTAAGAAGGTTTCACGCCGTGATCGTGTGTGATGAGAAACATGTTCGAATTCCCTATGGGAATGAAACCTTGATTTTTCATGGTGACAAAAGTAACAACGGCAGAGAATATCGATTGACCATTATCTCATGTTCAAAGGCTTAAGAGTACATGGCGAAAGGATGTCTGATCTTTTTGGCACATATATCCGCCAAGAAGGAGGAGGACAAGTCGGAAGGAAAGCAACTTAAGGACGTACCAATCGTTCAAGATTTTTCAGAAGTGTTTCCTGAGGACTTGCCGGGTTTTCCTCCAGCTCGACCGGTGGAATTCCAGATCGACTTGATTCTAGGAGCCGCGCCCATAGCTCGAGCACCGTATTGATTGGCACCGTCCGAAATGAAGGAATTGTCGAAACAACTACAAGAGCTTTTCGACAAAGGCTTCATCAGACCTAGTTCCTCACTTTGGGGAGCCCCGGTCTTGTTCATCAAAAAGAAATATGGGTCATTCAGGATGTGCATTGACTACCAAGAGTTAAATAAGCTAACAGTGAAGAATCGTTATCCACTCCTGAGGATCGACTATTTATTCGATCAACACTAAGGATCCAGCATTTATTCAAAGATAGATTTGAGATCGGGTTATCACCAGCTGAGAGTACGAGAGCAAGACATTCCAAAGACGGCATTCCAGACTCGGTATAGTCATTACGAGTTTCAGGTTATGCCCTTCGGACTAACAAACACACCTGCGGTATTCATAAACCTTATGAACCGAGTGTGCAAGCCCTACTTGGATAAGTTCGTAATCGTCTTCATTGATGATATACTTATTTATTCAAAGAACAAGACAAAGCACGAAGAACATCTTAAGGAAATTTTGGAATTGCTTAAGAAAGAGAAGTTGTATGCCAAGTTTTTAAAGTGTGAATTTTAGATTCCGAAGGTACAACTTCTTGGTCACATCATTGATAGTAGAGGCATTCATGTGGATCCAGCCAAGATAGAATCTATCAAGGATTGGGCATCTCCTAAGACACCGACGGAGATCCGCCAATTTTTAGGTCTTGCTGGTTACTATCGAAGGTTTATTGAGGGATTTTCAAAGATTGCTAAATCAATGACGAAGCTTACTCAAAAGGGGATCAAATTTGACTGGGGTGAAAAGGAAGAAAATGCTTTTCAGTTAATAAAGCAGAAGTTGTACAGTGCACCAATTCTGGCTTCACTTGAAGGAAGCAAAGATTTTGTGGTCTATTGTGATGATTCACACAAGGTTTTAGGTGATGTATTGATGTAGAAAGAGAAGGTGATTTCCTATGCTTCTCGACAACTAAAAATTCATGAGAAGAACTACACCACTCATGATTTAGAACTTGGATCAGTGGTGTTTGCTCTAAAGATATGGAGACATTATCTATATGGAACCAAATGCACCGTGTTCACTGACCATAAAAGTCTACAACACATTCTTGACCAAAAGGAGCTTAACATGAGGCAACGCCGTTGGCTAGAATTGCTAAGTGATTACGATTGTGACATTCGTTATCACTCAGGGAAGGAAAACATAGTGGCCGACGCATTGAGCCGTAAGGAACGGATTGAGCCATTGCGGGTTCGAGCCTTAGTTATGACTATTGGCTTGGATCTTCCCAAAAAAATACTAAAAGCTCAGGTCGAAGCCCTGAAACCAGAGAATCTTAAGAA
>BQNB010161895.1:0-12051 GCA_026074375.1 Tanacetum coccineum | reverse complement strand
CGGTGAGAAAGTGTGTTGTGTTTAACATAAAGTGATATAGGGTTTTGACTTTAGGGTTAGATTGTTTAATGGGTTTGTGCTTGGGCTAAATGATTTTGGCTTAAATCCAATCTTTATGGGTAGTTATTATTAATCTTGTGTGGCCAAATATTTTGTTATATTATTTGGTGTTGGGGCCAATTTGTTATTTGTTATGGAGTAGCATAAATGTGGACGACGATCTTATTTGAGTTAAACGAGTTGGCACGTTGCCCGCGTGTTGCGACGGAGGTTAACAATGTGTTGAAAGTTGTTTTCGGTATTTTTGGTATGTGTTTAGTAGGCTTGGAGATTCTATATTTGGCCTAAATTGTAAAGAATAAAGCTGAGTTTGTAAATAAACAGACCCAATAATAGTATAGTTTCTTTGTTGTTGAAAACGTAGACTATAAAAGAGATGGAGCGTCAAGAAAAAAAACCGAAAAAGAAAAAAGAAAAAAAGAAGTAATAAAACACAGTACCCCATAAAGTAAAGTTAAATAGTCCACATGAAAACTGGCCTAAACCCAGCCAAATTTGTCGTTTTATGTGACGGTAATTAGTATATTTATCAATTATTTGAGTTCGTTATAACTATCGTACTATTTTTTTGTGAAACCGGTAAAAATTGTTAACCGTAACTCATTGAGAAAATGTGAACCGAAACCGTGTGTTTATGAATTTCAATATTAATATATTTTTTTCCAATGATTCATATTCAAATATACATTTAAGCTATGGTTTAATATATACTTAAAAATTGGTCAATTAAAACCATCCAGACAACTATAAAAAACAAACAACATTATTTCATTCAGATTTAAACTTTATAGCCACCTCTTACAGAATTTTTGGACTTAAAAGCTTTAAAAGATAAGGTCGAGGATAAATTATTCAAACAAGGCCAGTCTATTCAAACAGTTCACATGATGTGTAAACCTAGGTCTTATTATGATGAAGTGAATAAGGTAGCTATTGGCTACAAGAACCCCCTATGTCTACATCGTGCAAGGCAAGTTAAGCCTGCCATGTATAGTGGTCATGTAATTGTCACACCCAATCATGCACCGGCCGTAGTACGTGACGGGGAGGAGACCCTAGAACTTACTAAAATTTCTAGAAAGAAAAAGACATGAAGTTCGTCACGTGTACTCATTGTGCGTTCAAATGTATTTATGGTATCAAGAGCCATAGTTACACTCTTGGGTCAGTTTTACTTTGTTTATGGTCCGGTTGGTCTCGTGTCCCAAATCTGTCATTTTTATCATTGTTTGTTGTTACTGTTCATGTCACTATTCCGGTTACTGTTTATGTGTTGGTCACTGTTCACAATGTTACTGTTCATCATGGTTTATATTTTTTTAAATGTCAAGAACATGTGGTGTGGTTGTTGATGATAATTTTGGTCTCTTATTTGTGTTTGATGTTCAAATATGTTATTTTTTATTGTGCTTAGAAGACAAGTTTGAAGAACAAATCTGAGTTTTGTATTATGTTTCTTGGTTGCGTTTTGATGCAAGAGAAAAAGATAAAACACAGATCTAGAATTTAAGGGAAGAAAAAGTCAAAAGTACAAAAAGTACAAAAATGCAGGTTGCGTTTTGCCTCGAAATACTGCGTTTTGGGTATTGCGTTTTGACGGGTTGGCTGCGTTTTGCCATTGCGTTTTGCTTGATTGAAGACCATTCATAAAGAATATGGAAACGATATGCTGCCAAAAAATTTGTTATGTTGCGCTTTGTATAAGAGGTCATTGCGTTTTGTCTGTTGTTGCGTTTTTTCTCAAAAGATTCAAGCTTGCGATTTGCTTGGTTGCGTTTTGCCCCCAAGACACAAACCAAATCGAGTCAACTCAGTTATTACCGAGTTGACCCGGTCAACTCTAAGAGTGCAAGCCAACAGCAATGAGAGACAGATTCAACCAACAAAAATAAACCCACAATAAACAACAAACAATAACAAAAACAGTCGACAACATCAATGAGAAATCCAACAACACTAACCTACAATACCCTTCGTATCAAAACATAATCACATCAAGCCAACAAATCCACAAACCCCAAACTGTCCCATCGTCACAATTATTATCACAACTCTAACACCATCATCAAAAATCGAACTAAAATGATAAATCAAGATCTCAGATATTATGTTCGTGTGCATATCAAGATTATTGCAAACCTTTTATAGATCCAATCACACGAATATATATTTCCTCGTCGATCCTTGTGAAGGTTAAACCCCTCATTTAATTTTCGAATATAAAGAGTGAGTTTTAACAAATATGTTAAACTCATTCCTTAGTTCGATTGACTCTCACAAACAAAACAAAAAAACCCATAAATTAAATGCAATAAACCTACCCGAGACCATAAGTATGATCTTGAAGCCGTTGCTACTCTTGTTTGGTGCTCAGTCGAAAAAGGAATGGAATAAAGAATAAGAGTATTATGTTTCGAATCTGAAATACACGATGTAGATTTTTTTTGTGGTTCGGTGTAAATCAAAAGGGTTAATTTGTTTCATCAGTTTATGGGTTCTATCTTGAAAAGCAATTGGAAATTAATGGGTGTTTGACGAGATTAAGTTTGTGATTGGGATGCGTATTGAGTTTGAGATCTTGATTTATGTTCACAATTTGTGGGAGACGTATTCTTGTTTGAGAAGGGATGAATTGGGTTAAAGATAAAGGTTAGGGTAGACCTGCTTATCTTGATGATGGTAACTTCAAAAAGTGATAAGGTTGGATCTGTGTTGTGATGAGTGTAAAAGACGAATGTAGGCGGATGGAAATGATAAATTAGGGTTAATGAGTGAGGTAAATTAGGGATTGGGTGATTTATATCCCTAACTCTCATAGACTCGGGTCATAGTTTTGGATTTTGGTCTTGCTTGTAACAAGCTAAAATGCGGGCCGAATGGTACATATGTTAAGAGTTGGGTTGAACTCTTATTAAAGCAAAACCAGGCCTTATAATATTGTTGGATCGATTATAGCAATAAGGTTTGGGCCTGGTTTACTGTTGTGGTCGTGTACATGGTTTGGAGTCGATCATGATAAAATTGGGCCGAATATTATTAGTGGTGTTGAGCCAGTAATGTTATGACTTATATAATTGGGGCTCGGGTTAACGGATTGAGGCCGCGTTATAAAACAAAATTATGTCGGGTTATCTTGAGCTAAATTCTCTTAGTTTATGTGTTATGAACTAAAATTTGATTAATGGTTTTAACCAGGATTTAAAATGACAAAGTGACAATTCTTTTTGTGACGAGACCGGCATCAATCTTTAATAAAGAATCATGGAACTTAATTTTTAATGGCTAGAATTTATATTAATTTTCTAAGTGACTACGGAGTTGATTGGGTATCACTTATTTGAGAATGAAGTTGGATTTCATGAAGGCGTGTTCTTATTTTATCTTGAAGTCAGGGTTGGTTGGATGCATGACTTTCATTGATAACTTGCTCGTGCTTAAAATTTAAGGTGAAGACTTGGTTTATCTAGTTTCCAAAAGTCAAAGGGTGGATGGTTGAAGACCTGGATAACTATCACTTAAAGGAGTTACGTCGTAGTACTCAGTGTCACACGTAGAAGACGATGTAGATAATCGCAAGAGGTGATGAAAGTCTCATACTTTGGTGGGGTATTGAGTACTTAGAGATTTGCTTGGAGCACAAATTCTCTACACTGTTCTTCCAACATTTGTGCAAGCTTAAGTCATAAGAACGGGAAATTCTACTTCTATTTCAAGTTTGGTATATCGGGTTTACTCCATCAGTGGTCACTTCAAATAGCCGACATAAAGGGTGGTTAAGATAGTCAGAGAGAGTTTATGAGTAGAGATTTGATCAACAGGTGATTCTCACGGGATACATTTGGGTTAATTTTATTTTTTTCACAAGATTTCAAGTATATGTGCGTACAATGTGTTGCTAGTTCTGAGGTATCAAAACCAACAAGGGGGAAGGAGACATACATTTGAATGCTCAACGGGTACACGTGACGAACTTCATACCTTCTCCTTGTTTAAGGTCATTCCGGGAAGACAAAAGTCATAACCGCAAAGAAAATCAGTGTTGCAACTCGTGGCTTTTGGTGTATTATTCCAACTACGTGGGGAAAGAGATGTAAGAAATAGTTTCTCTGATAATAAAAGAGGTACACAATTGTATGATGATTCCTCAATTAGTCATCATCCTGGAGGGAGAAATGTGTACATCCGGTACCTAGTTGATTTTTTGATGTTACTGTTTCGACTACATAAAGGGAGAAATTGCGTACACTCGAGACTTAATTGACTTTGGTGTAGCAGTTTATATCTGCAATTTCCTGAAGGGAGAAATGTATACATCAAGGACGCACAACAAGTTCACTTGATCGGGCTTTATAGAATATGCCGGATGTTAGTCCGTAGAGATGATTAGTGCTTCAACTTGTTATTTTGATGCTACGATTTCGACTTCATTAATGGGATAGAGTGTGTACTTCGGGTGCTTGGGCTTCATATAATGAGACTGGTGGCATCTCTTCAGCTACATGGGGGAAGAGTTTTCTTGATACTTTTGGTATGCATTACTTTAGCTTTCAGCGGGAAGAAAAATGAGAAAAATTATTTAAGCGTGAGAGGATTCGTTGCTGATCCATTTGAATATACCCCCGAACGGATAATCAACATGCTTATTGTTAAAAGGAGCATCAACATTTGATGTGGTGTGCTACTTATTCTGTTGTGCACTTAATTATTCTAAGCTTGAAAGAAAGCTGTGAAACTGCTCAAGAGATGATTGCTCGTTTGGGGGGGAAGCTGTGAAAGCTTTTAAATAAAGAATATGTGCCATGAATTAGGGGGAAGCTAGTTCAGAAGCTCATCCTTAACCAGAAGTGTATGGGTTACTCAGTTCGTGCCTAGTATAGTATTTCTCCTACAAGGTACTTCAAAGATGATTCATAGTGGAGTGCAGACTTGAAGTCAAATGAAAAGCAGATTCTAGAAAACTTCGACATGACCAGAAGTGCAGGAAAATGATGTTTTTCAAGACTTGCAACTTATTCAGAAACTTCAAGATGACTAGAAGTGTATGAAGAAAGTTGTACCTTCAAGTAGATCAAAGGTCACTGAAGACATCATCAGAATTGGAAGCTTCGTGAAAGTGCTTGGTCTTAATCAGTATGTACTTGTTAGAGGGGAAGCTATCAAAGCTTCAAGATGAGGATGCTCAAAATAAGTCGAATATTCAGGTGCCTCGAAAGCTTGGGTGGTGGAAGCTTAAGAGTTGTTGACTACAGACTTCTACAACGAACTGAATGACATATTCATTTCGGTATTCAGGTCCACAAGACTTTCCATTTTCATAAAACCAAGAAAAGAAAATACAAAAATATAAAACCTACAAAAACCATAAAAATCAAAAAATTGAAAATACCAAAAATATTTTTCAAGACATGTCTTCTGAAAATCGATAACATTTACGGATCTAGAAATGTCATTCAATAATGACACGGGTCTTTAAATGAAGTTCGAGCAGAAGTTCAAACAGTTTTTCAAAACATGTCTAAATGGTTTGCAGTTATTTCAGACTGCAACCCGGTCTTCAAAATGAGGAAAGCACGTCGCCAAAAAGACGGGTTGTTCCTAACAACAGGGATTAAGTTCTCCCGGGCATGGATTACTTTATATCCATGCAACACGCTTTTGTTTATTAGTACTGCTGGTATAAAAGTTTATGCTGCTGGATTACAACTGCTAAGAAGACTTACTACTGCCAAAAGGATAAAGACGGTTTAAAAGGATAAAGACGATTTAAAGAGACAAAGATTGTTTGGAGAACAAGAATACTTGTGAAGATAAGTATTGAGATATTTTTGTACAAGATATACATAATGTATTTGTTTAAAAGATTAGGTTTATGTTTAGAAAAGATTATGATATCTTAGGAATGTATTGTAAGACGACTAGGACTCCTTAGTCTATAAAAGGAGGCCCTAGGGCATTAGTTGAGATATAAGTTTTGCGTATAAGTTTTGCATACAAGTTGTAAAGTCGATTTAGAAGAGCTTCAAGGTTGTAAACCCTAGTACTAGTGAAGAGTACTCGTATTATTAATCTAATAATATTGGAGCATCTGGTTATATCTTTGTTATTCAAGATTATTGTTTTATTCATAATACTTCTAGGTATTAAGGTGTAGATTCCGCATACACTTTAGTATACATACAAAGTTTCTACAATAAGTTATTTTAGATTTATCCAAGGTAATTTAACCTTAGAAAACCTAAGAAATCGATCAAGAATCGGGATCAACAATGTTGACTACATACTTATACAAAGAACATAATGATATCTTCATTCCAATATTCAAGTCGACATCATCTTAAATTTGTATAATATATCTTGTACATTATTAAGTAGTATATCTTTAGGTGTTATGTGTCAGTGTATAAATTTTTCATGAGTTTTTCGTTAAACTCAAAATCTTTCAAAATTATTATACCTGACACTCACACATACCCTCATAGTTTGAGGGGGAGCATTAATATGTTTCCTAATCGGCTTGTGCATAATCGGCACATTTTTGTTTCAGTTTTCTAACATATTTGAATCATTTGATATATCCAAAATATCAAAGGGTTTGAATTTTTTAATAAGGGGAGAAAATGTGATTAAAATATGAAAACGTATAAAAATGTGATTTTATGAACTCATGTCTGTACTCCATCCTACATGTGCTAAACACTTTCGAATATCGATGCACATGTTGAGGGGGAGCGTTTATGAAAAGCAAAAAACAATCAAGGTACTAAAAGCTTTGATATTTTTGATATTTAGATCACAATGTACTGAGTTTAGTTTTTCAATTGGCATTTTTCTGGGCAAGATGACTAAATTTACCAAAAGAACTAAAAAATATCTGACCCATGTATTTAACTTTTATGAAGATATAGGATTGTGTATGGTTAGGTACTCGTTACCCATGAATCCTGACAGAAAGAACGGAGAAGAGATCTACCCCAAGGGACAATCCCAATAGTTAGTGTAGAAGTACTTAGGTATGATAAAAGGAGGAGAAAGGAAGGGGGGGGGGGGAAAAATGTCCGGAGATAAAGGAAATAGTGCCGACTGAGGGAGATAGAGCGGGTTCCGGAACAAACCCAACAACGGGGTACTTGTCGTGAAGATTAGTCTCGGTAAGCACTGAAGGTTCTGATGTTGTTTTTGTATTTGTGATTTTTTTGTTTTGTTTTTTTTTTTTTGTTATTTTTTGTTTTTTTTGTTTTGGTTTTTTTTTAATTTATATTCATTTTCTTCCTTGTTGTTTGTGTGTTGTGTAAAATTTGAATTTTTTTTGTTTTGTTTTTGTGTTGTTGAGTTTTGATTTTTTTGATTGATTTTGTTTGATTTGTTGTTTTTTGGTGTTTTTTTTTTTTGGGGGTTGTTTTTTTGTTGATGTTGTTTTTTTTTTTTTATGTGTTTGTTGTGTTTATTTTGTTTTTTTTTTTTTGAGGTTGAATTGTGTTTTTTTGGTTTTGTTTTTTTTTGTATTGTTTTTTGGTTTTTTTTTTGTTTGTTTTGTGTGTTGGTTTTGATTTTTTGTGTTTTTTTGTGTTGTTTGTTGGAATGGTGTTTGTTTTGTTTTTTTTTGTTTTTTGTGTTTTTTTTTTGTGTTTGGTTGTCTGTTTTTTTTTTTTTTGTCTTTTGGATGTTTTTTTTTTTTTTGTTTGTTTTTTTTGGTTTTGTTTTTTTTTTTGGTTGTTTTTGTATTGTCTTTGTGGTTTTTTATATTTTGTTTTGGTGTTGTTTGTGTTGTGTTTTTGTGTCTTTTTTTATGTTTTGTTTCTATTTTTTTTTTTTTTTTTTTTTGTTTTTTTTTTTTTTTGTTTTTTGAACATGGTGTTCATAGAGAACGTAGGTTTGAATTCACTGTTTGTTTTTTTTTTGGTTTTTTTTTGTTGTTTTTGTTTGTGTTTGTTTTGTTCTTTGTTTTTTTTTTTTTTTTTTGGGTTGAAAAATTAAAAAGAATTATACGGATAAATGGTGTAAAGAAAGAAGCCATCCACACACTTAGGCAGAAACTGGGTCAATTCATATGCTGTCAGAATCACATGGTTGATTGCTGACATTAAAGACAAGTATCACGGACCTAGTGATACGCTGCACAACCCTCCCTAGCAACTCAAGATCCCTCAAAGGATTTTTGTTTCATTTCTCACGGAGATCAATGCATTTCTTTCGTCTCTCTCACTTCGAGTTAGATGATATTGAAAAGGTGACAGTCTGCTCCAGCCTCCGACTACTAAAAAACCAAAAATGCACTATTGAGTCTAGAGCCATGAGATCTTCCACATATCTCGCTAGCACACTAATTTAACTTACATTTGTTTTTCGCACACTGTGAAAACAAGTAATATCATAAGAGTCCTACGTATTATCCTCGTGGTATTGCCAGAACACCCGAGTGATACGTAAGTATTCACAATGACGATAGAAATCCTGCTAGAGCCAACATCAAACAAGCTCTACGGTAGGTGACATGTGAAGTCCATCATGGATTAAACTTGTGATAACTGGAAAGCAACAATGGTACGATTCTTTATGAATCAAACTTGTTCCGGGAAGTGAATTGACATTGGATGGAACATTATGTTTTATGATTAAAAACTCTCGAAGTGTCACAAAAACCATTTCATGAGTGACACAGCGATTGATTTTCAAATCCATTTTTATCTTCAATCAGTGAGATAGTAATTCACTGGTTCACTCATTCCGTGTTGTCTGCTTTGAAACATTCCGGAATTGAAAACGGCTAGTACACCTGCGAAATTCTATCAAGGAGATTCTTCGGAATTCTACCTAATCACAGGCAATATTTATAATGATCAACGGGGAACCGTGGTTCTTGCAACCTTATTCAACGAAAGTGAACAAAGTCACTTTCGTTTGTTTATTACTAACATATATTTGCAAGAATTCCGACGGTTGCAGCTGCTGGCCAGAGATATGTCAACTCACAACCCCATGCTCACACTTCGTATTCCTAATCTAAGCCATCATAATAGCTGAAAGACCTACAACACAGCTTCCGCAACTCTGATGCTTGCTATCATGATCCAGAAAGGTGTGAGCATGCCGGTCCGAAGGTCACAACACCACATGGAGGCAATACTTCACGACAAGGATAATTAGAGATTGTATTTGGCTGATGATATCAAGAAGCTCTAAGATCACATACAAAGACAAGCTCAATGGAACAATGCTAAAGATCACTACTCAAAGTACAAGATATAATAATTATGAATATGTGGCATGAATTAGGGGGAAGCTAATTCAGAAGCTTCTCCTTAACCAGAAGTGTATGGGTTACTTAGTTCTTGCCTATTACAGTATTTCTCCTACATGGTACTATAAAGATGATTCATGGTGGAGTGCAGACTTGAAGTCAAATAAAAAGCAGATTCTAGAAAACTTCGACATGACCGGAAGTGCAGGAAAATGAAGTTTTCAAGACATGAAGCTAATTCATAAACTTCGTGATGACAAGAAGTGTATAAAGAAAGTTGAGCCTTCAAGCAGATCAAAGGCCATTGAAGACATCATCAACATTGGAAGCTTCGTGGAAGCTCTTGTTCTTAATCATTATGTACTTGTTAGGGAAATATTGTAAGTAATTCCGTATATCGTCCCATGGGGGAAGATTGTTAGGATTTCATTTTATGTGATGACATTACGGAATTACCATAGTTTAACATACCACCATACGTAGGGACTAGAATAGGCATTTTAGTAAACTTATATATAGATGGTGGTATAAATACCCCTCCATTGCTTCCATGGAGGGGTGAGACTTTGTAAACTTTCATTTCATTTTTATAAAACACACACACACTTTTACATTCTCTCCCTTTACTCTCTCTCTAGAATCATGACTATCTTTACTTGGTTTGATTCTCCAAGACCATCGGATCTAAGTTTATTTGTTTCTAACATGGTCTCACATTATAAATGCTTTATATAGTAGTTTTGATAACCGTACAAGTTGTTCTAGTTAAAGAGATAATAATAATTCCTTATTTGCCGTAACTGAATTTTACATATTGTATTATTCTTTTCAAGTTATGATTAAAATTCATACTACACTCAAATATACTCTTTATTTATGATTAAAAAAAACCGTACAAGGGAGTGTTTGGTTCAAGATTTTTAAAATTAAGATATTAAAATTTCTCAAAACTTTTGATGTCTGGAGAATTAAAATTATAGACATTAAAATCCCTTAACTTGTTTGGTACTCAGAAAATTCGATGATGATAATGACATTATTGCCTTTTGTCCCTGCCTAAACTTAAAAACAAGACAATGGTATTTTTGTCCAATCATCTATAAAAGCTTATATCCCTATCACAAATTAAAATCTCTCATTTATTCAAAGAATTTGAAACTTCCCTTTTTATAGAATTTAAATGTACGGTCCACCTTTTTATGTTCAACCAAATATGACATTTCATGTCATTGCAAATGAAAATACCCCCAATATCTATGAATATGCTTAAACCAAACAGCCCATCCTCCATGGATAGAGGTGAACATTTCAGATTTAAAAAAAAACCGGTTTGGTTTTTTAACCGAACCGGTTTTAGTCAACCAGTCAAAGAACCGGTTTTGACTAAAACCGGTTCGGTTATAAACCGGTTTTTTCATATGAAAAATACAAAATCGGTTCGGTTAGTCAACCGGTTTAACCGGTTTTTATGCAACCGGTTCGGTTAAAAACCGGTTTTAACCGGTTTACAACCCGGTCCGGTCGATTCTTTTAAAACCGGTTACAAACCGCCGGTTCGGTTTGAGGGAAACCAGTTTCAAAAAAACCGGTTTTAAAAAAAACCGGTTTCGGTTTTTTTCCCCGGTTCGGTTCATGAACCGGTTTTTCTGTACACCTCTATCCATGGATAGCTCACCCCACAACATGCTCGCTTCCGGTTTTCGTGTGTCTTTGGTATAACATCGAATTAAAGTTACACACAAATATACGTGTTTGTCGTATTAATTACAATCTTTGTTCACCAATCGGTTGCAGATTCATGCAATCTTTGTTCACAGGTCGGTTACAGTTTCATCAAATTAAGTGATCGACGTAGCTACAACCTACAACCAACCCTTGTGATGCAGTATTCATTCCTTGCAAAAAAAGAGACGATGCTCGTAATTGTTTAATATCTATGACTTTAGCTTTCATAAATTCAACATATTATTACTATAAAATTACATCACAAAACGTTAAAAGTTGAAACTTGTATGAGTTACTCGCGTTACAAGTTGGAAAGATAGTAAACATTTACCATCTTCGCACCTCAAGCACGAGTACATAATACTAATATCAACCTATTGGATACGTACACACCACAATATTTAACCAAGCAAATTTTCTACTCTCTAATCCATGTGGGACTTAAATTTATCATTTTTTATAGGGTGAAGGCTGAATTTAGGTAACATACTTTTTTAAATTAACCGATGTACGCAACTTACTTTTTTTATTTCGGATATACGCAACTTACAAGAACACCTAAACTCAAATTCACGAGTTGACTGAAGATGAATTCTGCCATGGAATTAACTTTGAAGATTGATATGATTTTTGCAATGAATAAAGAGATTTGTACGAATTAAAGGCAATTAAATAAAGGGTATATTTTGTGTAAAAATGGGGTTGTTACGATTTTGGCCATGAAAGTAAATAGGAGATCTTGTTCAATTTGGGGATGGATATGATTGTGTCAATGGAGAAAACCACTGCATTTCGTGTACCATTTACCCCAAACATTCCAAGGATACAGTATAGAAAACCACTGCATTTCGTGTACCATTTACCCCAAACATTCCAAGGATACAGTATAGAAAACCACTGCATTTCGTGTACCATTTACCCCAAACCATACCAGCAAACGTAATGGTGTAAAGTAGAGTACACCTTGTTAAATCTCTTACCCAAATAGACACCAACATATCCCGATTTCCTTGATCCTTCATCTGGCC